>JAOTOM010000590.1:0-20455 GCA_034440615.1 Ashinkailepas kermadecensis
ATTCACATTACAACACATCCTCGAAAAGGTTTCGTAGGTATATTTACTAAGAGGGGAAGTGAGTTTAGTAGGAATGTTTACTAAACTTCCGGAACTTTAGTAGGTATAATTACTAAACTTGCCTACGGAGATACATACAGTGTGACCGGAAATGAGGACGTGAAAGAGGTGGGTGTGATCCTCTCTCTCTTAGTATTTTCATAGCCGTGGCCGCCGTGGCTTTTCTTGCATAAGTAAATACGGCCGGCCGCGGGTACTCGCTGTCACGTTTCTTAATCCGCAGTTTTGTGGTTGTTCCAGTCGGATTCGGTAGTTGCAGGTGAGTAGGTTGGTGTAGTCTCGCAGTTGTTCTCAGTTTGTGCTTTTTTAGGTACCTACCTACCTATATAGGTAAATGTACCAATGTGAAACCAGATATCAAAGAACGCACCAACTTCGTACCTAGGAAGGTAGGTACCTAGGCACCTGGTTAGGTTCCTAGGCACCCGGGTAAGTTTCTAGGTAGCCGGGTTGGTTCATAGGCACCCGGGTAGGTTCCTAGGCACCCGGGTAGGTTCCTAGGCACCCGGGTAGGTTCCTAGCCATCCGGGTAGGTTCCTAGGCACCCGGGTATGTTCCTAGGTAGCCGGGTAGATTCCTAGGCACCCAGGTAGGTTCCTAGGCACCCGGGTAGGTCCCTAGGCACCCGAGTAGATCCTTAGGCACTATGGTATGTCCATAGGCACCTGGTGTAGGTACCTAGGCACATGGGTGGGTATCTAGGCACACAGGTAGGTGCCGAGGCACCCAGGTAGGTACCTAGGCACCAGGTAGGTGCCTAGGCACCCAGGTAGGTACCTAGGCACCCAGGTAGGTACATAGGCACCCAGGTAGGTACCTAGGCACCCGGGTAGCTACCTAGGCATCCAGGTAGGTACATAGGCACCTGGGTAGGTACCTAGGCAACTGGGTACATACCTAGGCACACAGGTATGTACATAGGCACCCAGGTAGGTGCCTAGGCACCCATGTATGTACCTACGCACCCAGGTATATACCTGGGCACCCAGGTACGTACCTAGGCACCTGGGTAGGTATCTAGGCACCCAGGTACCTGGTACCTGGGTACCTAGATACCTACCTATCTAGGCACCTAGGTACCTGGGCACATGTGAATTTGTTTTATAGGGTGTTTTTGCTTGTTTTTTTATTTATCTTTGGATTACCATGTTTATGAATGTGATGATGATAGGATTTATTTTATGTGTGAATTAAAAAAAAATTGAAACACTTCCCAATGAAAAAAATGTAAACCAGCCTAGCCTAGCCAAACCTGACACATTTGTTTGCTTTATGGAGGAAATGTGTGTCAAAACTTTTCTTCCTACCACCTTATAGCACAATAATAACTGAAAGTTTACCAAAAATAATGAAAAAAAACTCTAATTTTGGCCACAGTAGCTCGGTTGGTGGAGTATCAGACTTTCGATCCCAAGATTGTTGGTTCAAATCTTGCCACCCACAGCATTACTGAATCCATAGGCAACCAATCAGTGAGCATTACTGAATCCATAGGCTGGAGACGATATATGACCTAATGGTTGAATGTGTTGTCAAAGAATCCAGGGTTCTTTAAAAAAGGATTTTTTTCTTTCAAACAGCTTGGGTTAAGCAAGGCTGAGTTAGTTTTTTTCATGTTGAGAATTACCAGAACATAACTTGCTTGGTATTTTAATTTTTTTAATTTTATTTCTTGTTCTCCAAAGTTTTGCTAGTTTGTTCTAAGTTAGGTTATGTTCCATTTGTGTTTTATTTGTTTAACATTTCTTTTTATGCTATGTTACCTAACTCAACACTGCCTTTTTGGATTATTTTGCTAGCAAACTGAAAAGTAAGCATTCGCACAGAAAATAATTGGTCCCACCATTTTAGCCACATTCATAAACATGGTATACCAAATAAAAATTCCCAAAACTAAAAAATGATGCCTTATACTGCAAATTTACCTAGGCACCTAGGTAAGTAAGCCTAAGTTGA
The DNA here is from genome assembly GCA_034440615.1 of Ashinkailepas kermadecensis. NCBI lineage: Eukaryota > Metazoa > Arthropoda > Thecostraca > Neolepadidae > Ashinkailepas > Ashinkailepas kermadecensis. The sequence goes on from JAOTOM010000590.1 coordinate 2,017, forward strand.
AGTGTGCCTACCTACTGTAGCATGCAGACTTGTGCTCTACCCAATTTCTTTTAGTCGACTCACATGTGACTCATAGATCTTGATACCTGATTCAACTCATGATTCAGAGCAGGTCAAAATTATTTGATTGGCTCAATTCAGACTCAGAGCCCACAAAGTATGACTTGGCTTGCAACTCAAACAGACTGACATATATTTGTATCAATTCAGATCCGACTCACTGGTATCAGACTCAGGAGCCATATGATTGTGTGCACTATATATATATATATATATATATGTGTATGTGTATGCATACGCATACATTATACATGTATGCATATATAAATATATATAGATGTATAGATGCATACATGTATATATATGCGTATATTTTTTTGTGATGCCGTACAACAAGCAACGTCGAATGACATCCATGTTCTATAAATTTAAGTCATAGGGAAGAAAGGTGAGGTCATCAAAGCACTCAATCAGACATTTGAACTTTACATGTCTTGACTTGAAATGCTACTCGAGTGTTCACCACAGGCTACCGCTTGATACCAGATTTGATGTTCATGATGTTAGGAACATCATGGCTATCAAGGATGCAGCACATCAAATTACATGGCCCTGAATGTCGCAGTTTGACCCCAGGTCACCAAGGTTGGTTTTACTACTAGAGCATGTCACTATAAGTATCTCAGATGATAAATTATGTATATATATATATATATATATATATATATGAATATATATATGAATATATATATGAAGATATATATGAATATATATATGAATATATATATGAATATATTTATGAATATATATATGAATATATATATGAATATATATATGAATATATATATGAATATATATATGAATATATATAGGAATATATATATGAATATATATATGAATATATATATGAATATATATATGAATATATATGAATATATAATATATATATGAATATATATATGAATATACATATGTTAATATACATATGAATATATATATGAATATATATATGAATATATATATATGAATATATATATGAACATATATATGAACATATATATGAACATATATATGAACATATATATGAACATATATATGAACATATATATGAACATATATATGAATATATATATGAATATATATATGAATATATATGAATATATATATGAATATATATATGACTATATATATGATATATATATATATATATATATATATATATATATATATATATATATATATATATATATATACATATATACATATTAGCCTGGTCCGAAAAAGGAAAGTTGAAAAATTGTTAGCTCCACAAGTTTTATTTTGTTACACTGTTCATAAATAACATATAGACCAATTTTCAGGAATTATTGTTTAATTTTAGGGGTCGCGTAATAAGGTGTCTTTTTTCCGACAGATGAGAAACTGAAGGGATGCTAATTTTTGTTCTTCTCTCGCATAGCATAGCTCCTATTTTCTATGAAAACAAAATAACCTTAATAAATAATAATGCTTCATCGTGCCAACTTGAATGACTAAATGAGGTGGGACTTCAACCTGTCCCTCTACAATTCAGCATCTACCCTCTTTCATCAGTCCCCCCTTGGTCGGAGCAGGGAGGCGGCGCCGGTGATTAGCCACGAGGCAGAGTAGGTATTGTTTCTGCTCTTCATCCTTGGTCAGCGATGTGTTGAAGGTGTGGATGAGAGAAACAGCTCCTTCTGCTGCATCGTTAACGACATTCAAAGAACCCGCAGACTTCGGGTTGAGGTATTCCCGCATGAACTCTCCATGAACTTCTTCACACAGGAATCCAACCGCAGGGTAGGGATCCCTGCCCTCGTCCAGATGGCACAGCAGGCTTCACGGGTCTTCTTGAAGCTTTCCGGGAAAAGCAATTTCTGCTTCAGGTGAAAGAATTGTGACATGCGAAGTACGTCACCTCGCGTTGGAAGCCGTGCAGTTGAGAAAAACTCAAGGGGACTCCATAATAACCACCATTCTGGTCCACTTGGCGTACTCGGTGCTGAGGAGGCCATCTGCAAAAGAGAGAAACTAAAGATGAGATTTTGCGCGACCTTTAAATATGCATGACATCGTCCAAAATTTGGCACACAATACAGACACATATAGTGGAATAAAAATAAACTTGTGAAGCGCACTTCCTTGAAACTTTTAAAATCACCATGTATGTTTGGACCAGGCTATATATTATATATATATATATATATATATATATATATATATATATATATATATATATATATATATATATATATACATATATACTTATATTCATGTATGTATGTATGTATGTATATATATAATTCTCTGATTTCATTAGACACAGGTAAGTATCCTTTCACATCAATAATACTTACTTGTAGTTATTTTCATTGGTTTTTTGTAAATAACTTCAGTACCCCTCATTCTTTATTGACTGGCAGCTGATAATTTGACAATTGTAATGCTAAGCATGAATAATTATGCTGTGTTTTTACTCTCTACTTTGTGTCATGGCATAGTATACACGAAGTATCGGAAGTATATGTATCGGATACATGTTTAAATCATTTGTTCATAACTTGCATTTTAGTCATAAGACTCAAATGACTAAAGACTCAAATCACAAGACTAAAATGACATGCCTTGCAAATGTTTGCTTTTTTGTTTTGTATCTCAAAACAAACATGGGTGTAGCCACAGCACTCTGTTGGCTCAAATAATACTTTCCAGGGCATACACATTTTCTCATTGAAATTAATTCCATGCAGATTTTCAACATTCTATTGTGCTCATTTCAACATCTGACACCTGGAAGAAAAACCATTATTTTAACACCGATGGAGCTCCCTTGCCACTATTAGGTGGCGCGATTTTAAAGAACTGTCACTTCTGATGTGTGATTTTTCAAAGTATCACCAGAAGGAGAATTTGCTGTGTCTATTTTATTTTAAGTCTGATATGGCATTTCAAGAAATACTATTTTTCGGTTTGTATCGGATCCATTCTCAGAAACGGAAGTGGGGCACCTGTTTGTGACATATTGTGTCAGTATACTCCTGCTTCCTTGACTGTCCGCAGCGCGTCGCCTCAGCGCCAGAGAGGACGTCTCTCTTTGAGTAGCTAGACTGGCCACCATGCCGTGCAACCCTGTGCAGATTTGCCTCCTATGGTGCAGCTGCGCCATATCCGTGCTGGTCCCAGTGCTGGTACCAGTACCAGTCGGCGTTTTGAATGTTCATGCTCTGTTGCAGGAGCCGCTGCCGACACGCCCGGCGGTCAAGCCCTCGTTGGTCAGCTGCCTGCAACGTCGCCTTCACGGCGCGATTGCACCGTTCTACTGTCCCAGATGCTCCCTGTTGGTAGCGTGGGGCCCGGATATGACTTACACCCACACTCTGCAGGTAATTTCTGAGAAAAAATGTATATGTTGTACGTGCCGTTGTCGAACAGCAATTCCCTGGGGTATACTTTGCGTGACGCCAAGACCTCGATAAATTCAATACACGCGTGACAGTTTGACTCCGAGCGAAATCCAGCGTCTACCTACTTGGGAGAAGTCGGATGCCAGGACCACGGCATATCGCTGAGCGTGGGCTGCATCCATAGGTCCAATAAAGTCCAGCCCTATCTTGTTCCAGGCTGCCGCTGGTAAAGGCACTGAATGCATTGGAGTATGTCGAAGTACCGCCGTCTCATCCATACACAGTGGCGCAGACTTCACAGCTCTTGCCTCCACCATCTCGATCAATGCCAGACCACCAATATAGCTCCTGCAGGCGCTGCTCGCATCTGACGATGCTCTGGTGCCACTGATGTGCCAGGCTGGGCAGTCTGAGCGAAGCAGACTTTCTGGAACGATTAGGCAATCGCCGCGCACATCCATACCTCTGCACAGTGAGTTGATCCCTGAGGTGGAAGAATAGCTGAAGGTCAGGCGAGCAGTCGCTCGGCCTACGAGACCACGGACGCGATACCTGATCACGCAACACGATCTTCACTTATAGCCGCCACCAACTCTTCATCCATTGCTGCCGGACGGTCTCTTACTGTAGCGATACATTTGTATTTGTCCTCCACCACTTCTGCCGATTCCGGCAGTCGTGACAACCCATCTGCAGGACGTACACCTCCCTTCACACGCTAAACTGTGAACGAGTACTCCATGAGCCAGTCTGACCACTTTGTTATCCTCATGGCAGCTTGGGCGACACCCGGTGACGTCAGCGGTGTCTGCAATGCCACATGATCAAGTCGCAGACAACTGCTGATTCCAGAGATACTTCCTCCATTTCGCCACTGTCCACACAACCGCCAGCGCCTCTCTGTCATACTGCAGCGCCTCTGGGCTTGGTTTAGCGTACGCAACGTGAATGCTACCACCCTCTCTTCCTCTGAGTTAGGCTGAGACAGCACCCCACCCAGGCCCACATCGCTTGCATCCAAAGTTATGACTGTGGAAGCTGAGGGTCGTAAATGGTGACTCCGCGACTGCCTGGTACAGCACGTCTCCCTTTCAGCACTGCCGCGAGCTCCTCTATCCACTTGAACGGCATCGCCTCCTTAAGCAGCATCCTCCTCGGTGGTTCCATGAGGGTGCTGTATCCAGGCACGAAACGAGAGCAGAACCCCAACAGCCCAGTAGTGACTGGAGCTCTTTCGTCCTGACGCCTAATGTCCTAACGCCCTAGCCCGCTCTGGGCTCACCGAGACTCCCGCTGAGGACACGGTAAACCCAAGGAAGTCCGCAGCCGTCTGTCTCAGCGTGTATTTTCCATGTTTAGTGTTACCCTGTGTTCCCGCAGACGAGTTAGAAAATCTTCCAATCGCTCCTAGTCACCGCACAGACGAGGACATTTCCCGGGTACCTGCACCTGCACTGCTTCAGAATTTCTTCCATCGCCTTCTGAATTGTCATCGGTAAGTCCTTGGTCCCATGCGGACAGCGACAACACGAAAACAGACCTTAGTGACATACAAACGTTGTTAATGGTTGTTACTCGGAGTGTAACTCCAGCTGGTGATTTGCAACTTTTGGGTCCAGACATGACAACACTGTTACTCCTTGCATCTGCTGAAACGTGTTCTGCATCAGTTATAAATTATTCGCGAAATAGGGTGTAATATACCACTTACTGAACACTGAATCGACATCCTTGCAAAAGGGGACGAGTGGTCTAGGGGTAAGATGCTCGTCTCACAATCGAAAGGTTGTGGGTTCGAGTCTCACCTGTCGCTACTCTCCGCCCGCGACCAATCGGCGTGAGAGATTGGCGACGCTACGTGACTGGTGCGTGTTTGTGGAAGTCTTCATGCCTCGTTTCGAAGTATCCCGTCTATAGATATCATACTTTTGCCCATCGTAATGGGATCCGGCATCGTGATAACGAACATCCCGCATCGCAATTCCAGGCGAATGGATTACCTATGATGTGCAATGTTATGTTTTACAATGCCAGTTTATAGAATAGCTGTTTGTATGGTTATCGTTGATATCGTTATCCCCAAATTAGATATCTTTCAAAACACGCAAAACGGGAAGTCATATGTACGCAATTATCTCAAAACTGAGGAGATCGTGATGGACCAAACCTGACACTTCAGATTGGAGGTTTGGTCACGCTGGGAACTATTTCAGCCTGGAGATTTCGTCAACCTGGCACTTGGGTGACCAAATATCCAGCTTCCATATCTCCTCAATTGGCTGCAATTGTGCGACGGACAAAACACGATCAGTCTGCAACAGGGTTCGATTTATACTTCGCAATCCTAGATGTGAAGAATGGGCGCTACATGGCCAATGAAGTTGATGCGCCCTAAAGCCCAAATAACTACAAACTAAACTTAGATGTGAAAAGGAAAATGATTTGCTCGTCTAATCGGATACTTGTTTTCAAAACTGGGACATGATCTCTCTGCACTTTCCAGGGAATCTTGAGAACTCTATCACAGAGCAGCTAATTGTCAAACAGCTCCATTTAACCTTTAAATGAGGAAGGTGGGAGGATAGTATTCTGAATAAGAAAAATGCTTCAACAGGCTATCATTCTAGCCCTGGTCTTCAGCGCTGCTGAGTGTCCAACACCCATTAATGAGCAAAGATTGTTTTTGTGTTTATGTCGGCACCTTGAACAGGTTCAATTTTAGGTAGGATAGGGTAGGATAGTTTGGGGAGGTGCAGGTTAGGTCAAGACGTCTACATGAAGTAAATTCATTAAATCAGGGATGATGTACAATCACTCCACTGATATTTGAGGGCCGCGTGGCATGGACGAAGTGGAATAGACGAGTGGTGCAGTTGCTAAGGTGCATCAATAATCTTAATGAAACTATGGGTTTTAATCCAACAGCCCACTCCGAGTAGAATGTCTTATTCTTCCTTTGCGTGTACACGTGTTTATCCTAACAAGATAATTGCAGCGCCCATACCATCGTCAGTCAAACAGTGAAATGCAAACAAAAGTCAGTCAGAATGACATGCCACGAAGTTCGGTACAAGTGTGATACCATACCGTCCTACGATTCTCATTTAAGTGGTATTGGTATATTTTTATTACGCATTATCCTTTGATATTTCTTTGTCATTTGTCTGCTGTATTAGTATTTACACGACCTATCATTAGCGGATGACTGTACGGCTGAATCCCCTCTCCGTTCAAGTTAGGTCGTGTGTTCCAGTGTTGGTACCAGGTAGATTATCCATCAATATAGCGAGATATCAAATCATATGCACTTTTTTGGTGTTGGAGTCCACATATGCATCTTCTATTGCCGTCAAAATTCACAGTATCCAATGCCTCTTTGAATGTCGGGCGCTGTATGACCGACGCAGTCGATGCGCCCCTAAACTCCAATAACCAACCAACCAACGCTCTGAATGTGTTTTGAAAAGTTGTCCACCGCTGCAACAGTCTCTTTACGTATGTATTCGTTTCTCAGAGGCGGGACTACGGTTCCAACGAATTCGCGACCTTGGAAGCTTTGGCAACATCTCGTGCCAGTGATGCCACCGACAGGCAGCCACCGCCACAACTTCGGGATCATCAGATGACGATTTGGCCTCAGCTGACGGCGCCGACATCAACCAGCCAGGCGATGACGACTCGGCCTCTTCGTCAGCGACTGCCACCGATCCTGCTCCGGTCCCCACCTGCCCGCCAGCCTCTGTCGGCAACTCTCCTGTCTCACCAACAACCGCTGCCGCCATCCAGTCTGCCTCGTCAACCCATCTGGTAGCCGTTGGTGTCAGCCATGGAACTCTGGCCCCTACCTGCCCGCCAGCCTCTGTCGCCAACCCTCCTGCCGTATCATCAACCGCTGCCGCCATCCAACCTGTCCCACGATCAACCAATGACGTCAAGCGACTTGTCCTTCCATCAATGAATCATCCTTTGACCGTTTCCGTCGATCATGCGCCATCTGCACTCCTACCAGTCCGTGCTTACAGCAGTTTTTCCTCCTCCTTAACCGTCCACCACCCGCTGCTATAACCTACCCCGCTACTTCTTCAACCCACCCACCAACCGTCACGACAATCTACTCTGCCCGTCCGTTTGCCAAGCGCCCGAGAACCATATCATCTGTCCGTGCTTCACCGGCACCAGCCTGCCCGCCAGCCAATCCCCCACCACTCATCCTGTCTGCATCAGTTTCGCACTCTTTGCCATTCGTTCGTTCTACGCCGTCTGCGCACATACTGATGGCCCTGATGGCAGCCGTTTTGTCTTGTCCTCAACCCACTCATCAACAAAGCGTGAAGCCATCGAAGTTACATTTGGGTAGAATGGTGGTCCCGACCTTCATGTATGGTTATAAGTATCGTGTGTGGACATAAATGAAGTGAAAATATTATTGTAACGCATATTTTGATTAATGCCTGTGTAACGCAACTGTGTGCTATACAGTGCGTGTGCGCGCTTGTGCTCGTGCGTGCGCGCTTGCCCGTTTACGTGAATAATGTGCTTGTGAAACATTGATCATGTATGTACTAACCTCGAAAAGCTTTTGTGTACATTCATTGAGTTGTAAAGCATCTGAATCGCTCATTGTTGAGGAGCAAGCTGAGCTACTTGGCGGAAAATTAATGTCACATGTACCTCAATGTTCGTCTCAATGTTCGTCTGAGGCTTCCTATTTGCGTCAGATATTCAAGAGCGTGCGGTGACTCCTAACATATCAGCATGATAATACCGCGAAACGTCTATTGGATAAGCGCATCCGACTGAAGCGAAGAATGCGCTCGATCGCATATGACTGTTTTTTTGTATGTGCAATCTACCACGGCGAAAGATGCAACCGCGTTTAGCGTACGTGACTGTTTTTCATGTACCACACCATGGTGATCGAAAATGGAAGTGAAGTCCAGATATGCGTAATAAGTGGACGGCGAAACAGGCAACGAGTTGTTATAATTTGCATTAAAGGTAAACTAATTGTCAAGCCTATGTCAAATTCAGTACTTCTGGACAACTTGTTTTCTTCCGATCGTTAAGTGAATCTTGACCGGTCGTGACGACTGTAGTGCGGCGGTTGGTTGATCGTAGGTCATGGACCTCTGAGCCGACGGAGCGGGTTCAGGATGTGCGTCACCCTTGGGTCGGCTTTGGCTCACGCTGATTGAGTGGTCCAGAGCAGCTGCCCTCGGGTCGATGAGGAGAGCCCGAGCCGAGCCAGGAGGCGGCCCTGACCGACGAGGAGGGTTTTTCGTGCAACATAAAGGGTCCTTAAGCCCATGGTGTGGCCCCGGGCTGCCTCATCATACATTGGATACACCGCCACCACCCTATCTAGACGCATCTTTGCACCACCAAGGATGGGCACGACGAAAGCACACCATGTCGATGCACAACACGAAACTTATCCGATCCATAATGATCAAGAATACCACCATATTGAACCGATGTCGCAGGGTACCAAAACTAAATTATCCTAGAGGCAGCTTTCATCCGTGAAATGGATCCGATAATTAAACGACAGCTCAGCATGAGAGATACGCCGTCTCATTACGATTGGCACCCCGCCACCCACGCATAGGACTGCTACTACGTACCCTCTGTACATACTTTGTGCACTGTATGTATTTACTGTTGCAGCTGATTCCGCAAATGAAATCGATCTTTCTTGACATTCATTGATACGTTACATACTACGATGCGACACAGGTGACTTTCCACCACGTGCTTCTGTTCATGTGGAAGGCATTCTCCCTTCCCCAGTACTGCCATGAATAGCACAGACAAGTACTGACGGCATATTCGGATGGAAACATGAAAGACAGCCGGCAGTCTGGCGTCGGGACCGCGTCTTGGTTTCAAATTGCATCAACCCACCTTTGTGACCACCCACGGTACATACAAAATTCATGACATCGCTCACCCCGGCGACAGGCGGTCCGGTGACTGCGGCCGTCACCGTTAATCCCGGAATATGCCATGAATGCTCACCACTGGACGCTACGGACTCATTGCCACCCACCGAGCTGACCGAATGCTGTCGCCGCTACTGCTCAGCAGGGTGCCGCTTGTACACAAATACACAGTATTTGTGTACATATATATATATATATATATATATATTGTGTTAACCGTATCGATATCGGTTTGTCTAGCGACCGTTGTTTACCGCAAGTAGTAACATTTTCACATTATATATACTTTTAGTATTCATAATTCACGCGTACAGTATAACAATTGGTGAATGCGCAATGCAACACTATCCACACAAGGTGTGTTGCCTTCAAATGAGTGCAACTATCAATCATCGTTCGTGTTTCACCAACAGTTCGTCTTCTGAGTCCTGGTTACGCATAGTCAAAGAAAGCAAATAAATTATATTTATGATCACAAGGCAAACAAAATTCATGAACTACGGAATTGCGGCGCGCCGCTGGGTTAGCTGATTCGTTGGGAGAGCGCTGATCTTGCGGATGTTGTCGAACCCGACCAGACAAGGCGGCTCCACTTTTCTTATACGCCTCGCGCGATCTACGTGTGAACCATCTGGAAAAGTACGCTAGTAAGCAGCTCTCGGCTCTTCCTGGCCACTAGTAAGCAGCAAGCATAGGCGAACCGAGGGGATTTTCCCCTCCCCTCCCTTAGCAGCCACAAATATACTAGATGAAACAAGAAATTTTGAGATCTTCACCATGCAAAACCAAACGTTTTCAGCGTGCGAAGCGCGCCGAAAGCGGTCTCTGTTTCATGACATTTTTTTCTGGTTTCCCCCTGAAGAAAATCCTGGTGCCTCCCTGGCAGCCAGGAACAATCGCGTTTAGCCTGTCGGCCGTACCGGCCGTCGTGGCACTGCCGGCACGCTTAACCTTGGCCGCTAATCGTCTGTTGAATTGGGAGTGAATAAGCGGCGGAACAGCGAATTTTCGACTGCATATGATGTTGCCTTCAAAAGGATGTGATGGTGCCTTCAAGAAAACGTTTGGTTTTGCATGGTGAAGATTGCAAAATTTCTTGATTGATCTAGTATATTCTTTGTTGCTAAGGGAGGGGAGGGGAAGGCCCCCTCGTTTCGCCTCTGCTGCTTACTGGTGGCCAGAAAGAGTCGCGAGCCACTTACGAGCGTACTTTTGCAGATGATTCATAAATTGACCGCGCGAGGAGCATATATATATATATATATATATATATATATATTATTTTACACGTTCAGTGTTGAAGAGAAGACGGCATTCGGCTTTAACATGTTTCCTGTCTAGGTTTTCGATTGATCGTATTGTTTTCTTCGTTTCGTGAGGTAGCTGGTAAATTATTTCACCAAGTAAAATACATAGTTGCATTCGGTTATTGACGTTTCTCATTCAAGCTTTAATCCATTTGAAAAATCACCGCCCTGCACAATGCACACATGTATGGTTTAAAAAAAAAATCAATTGAGCACTGGTTTCACACGAGCTATTCTTGCAACATGTTTCATTTCTTCGATTCCTGAAGGGCCACTCACAAAACAAGTATGTTCTCGTCTGAACTATTTACAATAAATATGAAGGACCGGATCGCAATTACATCCCGACGTTTTTCCCTCCACCCCCGCCCCCTCACCTCCACACTTCTCCCTTTTTGTTTTGCATTATTCCAAAGTGACAACGTAACGTGTGTGCTGACTTGTTTGCTTATGCTTGGTGTTCACGTATGTACAAAGACTTGAGCACCATGGACATGTTCGGTCCGAGCAAGACGTGATTATGGTGGTGTTGTTGGTAAGGTGTTCTCGTGTTAGCAGTGTTTGGTTGCAGTTTGTCATGTGTTCTTTTGGTGCTCCATCTCTGAGGTGCATTATTCGTCTTCTCGAAAGGGCGGTTGTGGTGGCACCAATGTAGCTTACTGCACGAAGCCTAGTCTTCGTATGGGCGAAGTCTTGCACGGACCGAACACGTCTCATGGTGCTCGAGTCTTTGTACATACGTGAACACACACCGGAAATAAACAAACACGTTAGCACACACGTCACGTTGTCACTCTGGAATAATGCATGACAAAAAACGTCGAAGGAGGAGGCAATAACGTTGGGATGTAAATGCGATCCCAGTGCTTCATGTTGATTGTAAATACTTCAGATGAGGATATATTTGCTGTGTGAATGGTCCTTCAGGAATAGACGAAATGTGAGATGATGTTGCCAGAATAGCTCGTGTGAAGCCAGTGCTCAATTCATTTTTTTGTAAAGTTTACTTTGTGTGTTTATTTGCATTGTGCAGAGCGGTGATTGTGAAAATGGATTAATTTTTGAATCCGAAACGTCAATAATCGAATACAACTATGCATGCCGCTTGGTGAAATAATTTACCAGCTATCTAACGAAATGAAGAAAACAATACGATCAATCGAAAACCTAGACAGAAAACCTGATCAAGCTGAATCCGCTCTTCTGTTCAACTGCAACGTGTAAAAGAAGATATTCTGCCAAAGTGCACCGACATATATATATATATATATATATATATATATATATATATATATATATATATATATATATATATATATATATATATTATGGATGGTGAACATCGGCTAATTCCAAATCGTCCAAGAGAGCTGGGTTATTTACCTATGTGCATTGAGCACATAGTGCAAACTTCTTGAACAGTGTTTATATCAGCAAGGAGTTTCTACTTGTGTCTTCAGTGTACCACCAATTTCTTAGTAGCGAACGATTAAGTGGCAACACAAAATCGCTTAAAATGGAGCTATTTGAAATGATTAGTGAAATCGGACAAGGGCTGCCGTAAGGCGGAGGCGGTTCGTCGGATTTCCGAGGTCGGTGGGAGCCCTGTTCAAGTGCAGATATGCCGGGTATAGATTGTGGTAGAACCGCGTAAGCCTGAAACTTGTCGCTTAATGTAGGTTCTACTTCCCTATGGGATGACATAGATTCTTTAGGATTTCATATCAGATAAGGACTATCCAAATTCGCAGCGTCGAAGAGGGCCATCGTAACCCGTGCATTGCCAGGATGGGCTAATTTAACCCCTTGTGAATTTCCGGATTGCTTTCAATACTGCCTGACCCATCAAACTGAACTTTGCCGTAGCTCTATATAATTTCATAACACATCGTTTTTCGTCAGGTTTGATCCAAAATCATGTTCGGGTTTGGATTTGTAGCAGTTGAAAGTCAGGTTATTCGTACAGCAGAAGGTTATTCATTCTTAATCCTGTTTCAAAACGTTTACTAGCAAGTACTGGCGAAGATCGATAGAAATGTGATATATGTGCATGTAGGCCATTAATCACCAAAATAGTTTCGTCACCCTGTAACAGAGGACGTGATCAGATTCGTCGAAGTCTATGATTCGTAGTTTTGGTTCCATTCGGTAGCTGATGTCATTCAATGAACGTTTGATACGGTTTATGAAATGAAAACCCGAAATAAACCATAAAACAACGAGTGTCTAAATAGGTTTTTCCTGCACATTACTCATTACATACCCATGCACATTACAAAATAGGAAACTTGTTCCAAAATTGGCAATGACCTCAGATCACTAAACTGACCTAGAACGGAAATCCTAGTGATGTGTTTTATAGGCACCGCCCAATTTTACTCAAGGAGCAAGTTTCGTGTCGATATACTTCCATTCATATGAGCTATTCATCCTGAAACATTTTTTTAGGTGGTTCTCTTTGACATGTGCTAGGTCAATTGCCTTGCGCGACCTGAGGTTGAAACTTTCACATCAAACCCAAAAAGACGAAGGCAAATGTGCTTAACATTCCGCCGTGTTTTCCAATCGCTAAAAACCCTAGGTGGGTGTGGGAGGGGTAAATAACTCCCGTGTTCACGAATCCTAGCATATTATCAGTGCACATCGGTAAAGAGCGCATCCATCGCATATATATATATATATATATATATATATATATATATATATATATATATATATGTATATACAGTTTCAGTACGACATTGCACCTTCTTCAGTGCCACATTGCGCCATGTGTTCGCCGCGTTCGACAATACAAACAATTCATGCTAAGATGAAAGTCAGGTGTCAATCGAACCTGTCTAGGACACCTCCGATTAAGCACAGCTTATAAGTTGTTTTGCGTCGGATAATCTAACAGGCGGATCCAAGATAAAACATCACCTGCCAACACGCGTGTTACTAAAATGTAACGGAGAATATGGTTTTCAAGCGAAAATTTACGACATGACAGAAGCCAGATTACCGAAGCAGTCGCGACAAGCCGTCACCGTCACATCAAGTGTAATGATGTTTTGTTACATGGGAGTAACGGAAAGCAAATCGTACGCCTGGGTCGAAAATCATGTGTCGTCCATTCGGTGCGGAAGAGGAGAGCTTCCAATGAGTAAACACTTCAACGGACTGTACCACTAAATCGAAGATTTTCGCACAGTTGGCTAGAATGTGTTTTACAGACGGGAACGGGAAAACAGATGGATTGGCATGTTGGGAACTGAATCGAAAGCAGGAGGCCTTAATCGGAGAAAAGGATTTAGGAGGTGAGATGGTGTATGATGTACATGACACCGTACATCACGGTGATGACTTGTCGCGACCTCTTCGGTAATCTGGCTTCTGTTATATCGTAAATTTTCGCTTCAATACCGTATGCTCCATTACATTTCTTTTAACACGCGTGTTGGCAAGTGATGGTTTTATCTTGGATCCGCCTGTTAGATTATCCGATACGTGGCTACTTAGTTGTGCTGAATCGGGGGTGTCCTACACAGCTTTGATTGACACCTGATTTTCGTATTAGCATGAATTGTTTTTATTGTCGAATGTGGCGAACACATGACGCAAGGTGGCACTGAAGAAGGTACGATGTCATATTGAAACTGTTTATATACATATATAGATACATACATACATACATACATACACACACACATACACACACACACACACACACACACCTATATATATATATATATACATGTATATATTTATATATTTACATATATACATATATATATATATATATATATATATATATATATATATATATATATATATATATATATATATATATATATATATATATATATATATATGTATATACATGCAGTACGCATGGATCCATCTACGTATATTTGACGTTAAAATGTACCTTGATATAGTTGATATTGAAATTGGGTAATTAGGGACCAATTCAACTTGAATTTTCCATTCCAAATCCCCTTTACTTAATCAATCATACATATGCGCAAGTCATGGTTTGGCTTTCGCCATCCTGCCTGCGCCACTGGCCCAGAGGTGTAGCCAATGGGTCAAATGGCTTTCGATCACCAGGTTCCTCTTATGTTTCATGGGACCTCGCAGGCCCCGGAAACCTCTGAATATATGAATCCACGCTACGTCAGCCAAGTTATTATCTCATTTTACTGAGGAAATATGTCAAGGATTCGCCGAAGTAATGTCTAAACTATCGCTAATTCCCATGTTCGAGTTATATTTGTTCTCGTTATATCGAAGTTATATTTGGGTATAATGGTGGTCCCGACCTTTTTATGGCTATAAGTATCGTGTGTGCAGATAAATGAAGTGAAAACATTCTTGAAACGCATGTTTTGATTGATGCATGTAATTAGCTGTGTGCTTACAATGTGTGTGCGCTCTTGTGTTCGTGTGTATTTGTTTGCCCGTTTGCGTGAATAATGTGTTTGTGAAACATGAATGATGGACTAGTCTCGGAAAGCTTTTGTGTACATTCTTTGAGTTGTAAAGCAGCTGAATCGCTCATTAGTGAGGAGCAAGCTGAGTTACTTGGCGGATAATTCATGTCACATGTACCTCGATGTTCGTCTCAGACTTTTTATTTGCATGAGATATTCAAGAGTGTGCAGTGACGCCTAACCTAACAGCATAATAATCCCGCAAAACGTCTATTGGGTAGGCGCATCTAACTGAAGCGAAGAAAGTACTCGATCGCATATGACTGTTTTCTGTATGTACAATCATCTACAACGGTGAAGGATGCAACTGCGTTTAGCGTATGTGACTGCTTTTCATGTACCACACCGTGGTGATCGAAAATGGAAGTGAAGTCGAAATATACGTAATAAGTGGACGGCGAAAGATGCAACGAGTTGTTATAATTTGCATTGAAGGTACATTAATTTGAAGCCAAAATCGAACTCTACTTGCGGAAAGCTTGTTTTCCTCCGATCGTCAAGTGAATCTCAACCGTTCGTGACGACTGTCGTGCGACCGTTAGTTGCTGCTGCAATGCTGTCATTGATCACGGATGCCCCATAACCCCTCCTGTTCAATCTTTCCGGAGTCGACCGCTGACCCCGCTCACTTGTTGTCCCTCCGTTCGGCTTCCTTTGATGCCGGGTGCAGCTGCGGGCAGGAGATAAGGGCGAGCAGGAGGGTGCGGGGCGCGGTTGGAGAATTGAGCAAGTCTGACCCGCGAGCGGCGGTCAGCACTCTGGCCTTGTCCCGCATAAAACCGGAGGCTGGCCCCATACCACGGCTGCGATGTGGAGATTTCAGTTGGATTTTATTTCGAGCCGTCTCAATGCCATTTTTGCGATACCCGGACAAAAAAGTCGAAAAAAGTCGAACGCAAAAGTCAACGGATAAAAAGTATAATTAAAAAGAGTTCGAAGCGCTGAAAGTCGAACGAACAGGTGAACATGCCAAAAAGTCCAATTGCGAACGTCAAACGGACCTAAAGTCAAAATGAACAAAGTAGCACGGACAAACGGTTTACGAACAAAATTCGCACAGAATTCGGTTGGTGCAATGGTCAAGAGAACGGAAAGTTGAGGTATAAAAGTGGAGGCGCCGAAAGTCGGACCGGGGAAAAATGAAAAGATATATATGATATATATATATGTATACACACACACGCGCATATATATATATAAATATATTATATATATATATATATATATATATATATATATATATATATATATATATATATATATATATATATATATATATATATATATATATATATATATATATATATATATATATGTATATATATATATATCTATATTTATTTATATATATATACATATACATATGTATGAATGTACGTATATACGATGGATGGGCTATTTACCGATGTGCACTGATAATATGCTAGGGTTCGTGAACACGGGAGTTATTTACCCCTCCCTACCCATCTAGGATGTTTCAGCGATTGAAAAAACACGGCGGACCGTTAAGCACATTTTCCTTCGTCATTTTGCATCTGATGTGAAAGTTTCGACCTCAGGTCGCGCAAGGCAATTGACCTAGCACATGTTAAGGAGAACCACCTCAAAATGTTCAGGATGAATAGCTAATATGAATTAAAATATATTGAAACGAAACTTGCTCCTTGAGTAAATGGGGGCGGTGCCTATCAAACACATCACTCGGATTTCCGTTCTAGGTCAGTTCAGTGACCTGAGGTCATTGCCAATTTTGGCACAAGTTTCCTATTTTGTAATATGCACGCTCTTGTAACATTTTTTTTGCCCGTGGTATGTATGCAGAAATATGAGAAGTTCCTAATCCAATTTGATTGACCTCCGTGAAGTGACCTGATGCCAAGTCAGGATAAAGTGCATCGAGTGGGGAAAACCTATTTAGACACTCGTTGTTTTATGGTTTATTTCGAGTTTTCATTTCATAAACAGTATCAAACGTGCATTGTATGACATCAGCTACCCAATGGAACCAAAACTATGAATCATAGACTTCGACGAATCTGATCTTGTCCTCTGTTACAGGGTGATGGAACTATTTTGGTGATTAGCCTACATGCAGATATTTCACATTTCTTTCGATCTTCGCTACTACTGGCTAGTAGACGTTTTGTAACAGGATTAAGAATGAATAACCTTCTGCTGTACGAATAACCTGACTTTCAATTGCTGTAACTCCAATCCGAACATGATCTCGGATCAAATGTGACGAAAAACGATGCGTTATGAAATTATATAGAGCTATGGCAAAGTTCAGTTTGATGGGTCATGCAGTATTGAAAGCAATCGAGAAATTGACCATGGGTTAAATTAGCCCATCCCGGCACTGCACGGGTTACGATGGCCCTCTTCCACGTTGCGAATTTAGATCGTCCTTATCCGATTTAAAATCCTAAGGAACATATGTGATCCCAAAGGGAAGTAGAACCTACATTAACACGCGCACTGGAGGGAGGGCGCGAAATCCGCCCACCCCCTCCGTTTTTCCGTACATACTCCGTTTTTTTCGTACTCCAGATTTTACCGGTCGATATACGCCATTTTTGCGTACCGTCTTAGAAGTGTCCGGCACGTCGTTTAAAGCAAGAAAAACGCAAATCGGGCGACAATTTTTCGGGTTAGGTGCCGTTAAAGTCAAAACATTTCATAGCGCCAGACCCCAAAAATCGGCACTGATGCGCTTCCCGCAAAAGGGAAGTGTTCTTGGCAACACTAGCGACTTGTTTCATGTATATTATTATGTTATATAATTTCAACGTCATGTTAGGTCACCGAGGTCAAGTCAAGTCAAGTTCATGACAGGTTAATGGAACCAAACTTGGTCAACTGGAATGTTGTCATCAATGCAAATGACTGTCATGCGATTGATGTCGTTTTGCATGTTACTCCCTACACATTCTGAAAACTACTGTTTGTCATCGTGTACCTAAGCGTTTCCATACTTTATTCATGTACTTCACTCCCTTCTTCGCGAAGCCGATTGTGCCGAGGCTTCCGACGGAGCAGTCAGGCGGGCGGCCAGGTTCTGGTAACTGGGACAGGTAACTGACCTGATAAAGTGCTGCTACATAGGTGACCTGAGGTCAAATTCCGGGTCTAGCATCTGTATTGCATCATTAGTAATGTCCAAAACATCATTGATGCCCATTTTGGAGCATTTAAGCACAATTAAGCACAGCGATCCATAGTAATGACAAGCCAAGCCACACAAAACAAGACAATTTTGACACATGTGACCTCATTTGACCTTGACTATA
>JAOTOM010000591.1:0-20590 GCA_034440615.1 Ashinkailepas kermadecensis
TACTTGTACCTGCCACATGTAGCGTTGCTTTCCGATGCATGTTGACCTTCGGGATGTAGTGACATTGTCGTGACTAATTGTCGTTTCCCATCTGGTGCATGGCGTGTGATGGAGATCGCAGAGATCCTGGGCCGGATACTTACACATTTTCCATCTGGTGCTTGACGTGTATGTCCCCTACAGGAGATCGTGGACCAGATCCCCACGCCGGCTTCGTATCTGATGCTAGGCGACGCTTATGACCATCCTGGAGCCGGACAAGGCCATCGAGGTCTACGAGTCAGCCCTGAAGCGGAACCCGCGCGACCACGACCTGGCGCTCAAGATGGGCCGCGCGCTGGTCAAAACACACAACTACGGCAAGGCCATCAACTACTATAAGGAAGCCATCAAGGTCGGCGGAAGACGATAACTTGCGGTAAGCGGACCGAGACCAGTGAACGCCTGGGCGCTAAATGACCTACCATGGTCGATGTGCCCTAAAACCCAAATCACTCACTCACCAGTGAACGCACCACGTAGATGTGCGAACACAGGTGGTAAGCGGACCCTAATCAGGGAGCGCACCAGATTTGCGGAACCAGGCGGCACCCTTCTTCGTAACGACCAGGCTGTCAATGTTTTCGGGGCAGGATTGTGAAGTTGAGGAATGTGTTCTGTGGTGTGACATGTTTTGCGACCGCAACTGATTTGGTTCGGTTGTGCGACATGACGCATCACCAAATATGTCGCCCTTTGTTTCGAAATGCGATACGGTAGTGTTTCAAATGGCCCGAGTTTCAAGTACCACATGGTAATATTTCAGATGTTTTATGCTTTCAGGATGTGTTTCAGGTGGTATTTCAGGTGGCCTGTGTTTCTGGGATGTAGTTGTGTTTCACGCTGCCTCTGTTTCCAGGTAGGACATTGTAATGTTTCAGATGGCCTGTTTTCCAGGTGCAACATGGTAATGTTTCAGATGGCCTGTGTTTCCAGGCACGACATAGTATTGTTTCGGACCATCTGTGTTCCCAGGTACGATATGGCAGAGCTGCAGATGCGAATGCGCCAGTACGATAAGGCGGAGAAGACTATCCAGCAGGCACTGGAAAAAATAAAGAGTGACAACGTCAACAACTTGGCCAGCATGATAATGCAAGCGCAGCTCCTCAAACTAATGGCCAAGGTCTGTACGTCTATACATCGCACCCTGTGGCCCCAGGCTGCAGTCGTCTAAACTGTGGGATTTGCTTCTGTGGTTCCAGGCTGCAGTTGTCCAAATTAGCATTTGCTGTTCAAGTTCAAGTTTAGCAACTGTTCAAGACGGCTTCTTCTTGCAACATATCCAAGTGTACAATTTTTTTCAGTAGGTGCCGGTTCATGTAGAGTCATTTATATAAAGATGAAATGCTTTGTTGTTATTTACCGTAGCTCTCGCAGTACGGTGCACGAGGGCATCAGGTAATGTGAAAGAATACACATAAAGTCGTGGTTGGCATTCGTAATCACCTAACTATTACGTGCCCCGGGAAATGTGTGTGTGTGTGTGTGTGTGTGTGTGTGTGTGTGTGTGTGTGTGTGTGTGTGTGTGTGTGTGTGTGTGTGTGTGTGTGTGTGTGTGTGTGTGTGTGTGTGTGCACTTGTACATCGTGCATACCGAGGCCATTTTCTGTTTGCACACCTGGGAACCGAGGACGTTGGGTGTATACCGAGGACGTTTTTGACGTCCTCGGTATTCAAACTTCGTCTGAAGCATTGTCAGATGCTTACCAGTCCCCTGCCGGGTTTTCTCGATATCCTCGGTTTTAACCATATATGTGACCGTGTGTGTCCAGCAGGAGTGTGTGTGTGTACTACGTAGATAAAGTGTGAGCAAGCCGAAAGTTGCAGTGGAGATGTGACGCGCTCATGTTTGCAGCCTGACACCACCCAGGTTTGCAACTTGGTGCAAGGTCGGCAGGGTGCCGGAGTGAGGCGTCCGCGCCGCTTGGCCACGGCTGACTCGGCTTGCGGCGGGCGGCCGGCACACGCGTTCGGGAAAATATGTTCTTGCAAATGGATTGGCGCTTCGGTTAGACATATTTCTACCATTCTAATGAGATGGGATAGGACTACGGTTTGGAGGTTAAGAGTTAGGACAGATAGTATGGGCCACACTTTGTAACTAGGCATTAGAGGGTGAGAGAACTAGGTAACCGAGGGTGAGAACATCTGGTGCCCTACGTACATATTTAGGCGAAGTACGTTTAAAACATCTTTCGGTTTGCATCTTAACCCGTGCAGTATCGGGGGATATTTTTATACCCCCATTAGGTTTTCCGCGGATAGTAAAAAAAAAAACAGCGTGCAACAGCGGGCCGAATATTGGCATACCTGTTCCTACATCAATTTGACATGCTTCGTGAAAATGTTAAGGTCAGGTCGTTCACGGTCTCGAGATAATTAATGTCAAGTGAGGTCACCTTCAAAAGTGTTCAACCAGTCGTCACGCTTTAACGGGTGAAGATGTTTGAATGAAACTTTCAGCGATTGCTTACTTTTAGAGATGCAACAAGGTGCCCCAGAGGAATTTTTGGAATCTTGCGTTTTTGATGACTTACTTGTTTTGCATATTTGCTATTAGGGATAAATATCGGAGATTCTTGCTAAGTTAAGCAATTTCTATGGGGCTTATCCTACTTAAAACAAAGTTTCTCGGTGTGTTCTATCAATTACACACAAACAAAATAAATAAAGTCGAAAACTCAACATCTTTGAAATAAAAACGTTGTATTTTGGAATGCGCGAAAATGTTGGGATCACGGTCCATTTCGTCGCCCTTTTCTGATTCCAAGCAAGTTTTGTCTTTAAAATATACCAAATAAACTCCCCAGAGCATACAACTTGACGTCAATCGTGACCACAAATACCCCCTGTTGACGTCACACTTTGAGATGATAAAGTGCTGCGGGTGGTTCCTAGTCATATTCGTAGAGCGCTTTCCGATGACACATCTTCCGGTTTCGTGCGACGCTTAGTTTGGAAATTAGATGGTAATGTAATGAGCCCCCACCCCTCGCCCGTGACGGTGTGTGAGGATCTTGCCGGAATGACGAGAAGGGTTAATGTATTACCTCTAAGTTAATGTTCCACCGTTTAATACCCGGGGAGTACGTCGCGCTGACAACGAAGGACTTTGTTCAGATTCCTGAACAAAAATTATCATCATCATACTAGGTTGTTGCAGGACACCCATTGCAATTTGAAGACGATAAAGTTTGGGACTATTGATGGGATGAGACATCCTTCATTCATGGTGGAAGCAAACCAGATTCTAGTGTAATGATAATACTTCCTCGCTTGCTGAAACTAATCAGCTGAGCTAATGTGCATACATAGGTTTGCTTTCCAAAGTGATTAAAGGTGGATTAAAGGATACGGGGCCGAGCTGTACCTCGGATGATCTTTTTCAGCTTCTGAGGTCTTCGGGTTTTAGGCCGAGATAGATAGACTGATTGTTTCGAGGCTTTCGGACTTTGGGAGTTTCGCACTGCATGAATTAAATACTGAACTCCATCATAACCCTATTGCAACACCTGACGGTCACCACATTATCTGTCTTTAACTTTGATGAAGTGGGAGGCGCAGTTGCATCTGTTCATCCAGTTTCATGAACTTTAACGACGAAGATACGCTCCGGAGCGTGCGAGGGTTACAGTTAAGCGAACCAAAAGTGTGGTAAGTCTTGAACGATTTTGAATGATGCTTCCCCATCACCCCCCATCACCCCCCCCTCCCAAGGAAGAATTAATCCGCCGCCTTTGCCGGATCCTGGCTAGCGAAGAAGTGTACTAAATCAGCACGTAGTTATGTAGATTGTTTCAGCAAAATATTATCCACACCTGTGGCAAGCTTGCTTCATGTCAGACTAAGCCTAGCCCAACCCTGGGCAATAGCAATCAGCTGCTGGGGTGTCGTTTTGCCACATATATGACGTATGTGACGATTGTGATCGATATCAGTTTTTATGTGTTCGCGAGCGAACTTCACCAATTACAGTGCAGAATTGTGGTGACAATGGAAAGAATAGCTTTCGTGAAACGCAACTCTATGCAACACAGATGAATTGATATTCACAAATCAAATCCTTCCCACAGGAGCAAACGTTTATTTTTGGCTGGCCATTTTGTCCGCCTAACCTAAAAATAATTGAATAATTGAACTTCAGATTAGATTGAACAAATGTCCGTCTAAGCAGGAAAGCGGACACAAATACCAAATAACTATGGCTGAACACGTACGCAATTCTTGATTGTTGAATTAATTGAAAAGAGCTACGTCACCGCCAGGTATACCTAGCAGTTCTGGGATGTTTTTCACGCCAAACGTCCAAGAATATCAGTTCACTTCAAATGTGATGCACCTTTTTGATAGTCGAATTTGGTCGGTAATCAGATGCTTCAGCGTCTAAATACAATAGTCTTGAGAGTAAATCTCCACACAAGTCATAATGTACCAATCACAGCCAAGTAAATTTTGGAATTATACTGTATACATATGCGAAGGGACCTGGATTATGGTGACTTAACAATATCCTTCTCAATGATGACTTGTCATTTACAGTGCGTGTGCAGAGATTAAAAGTGAATAATACTAACGACAGCGTATACGGGACAATGTTTACGGTTTCGATTTGAAGCTAGAGGTGATCACGCGTGCCATTCGAGCGAGTGGCATCAGAAGCAGTAAAGCAGAGGTCAGGGAGAGGAGAAAAGAAAACATTATATTAAATGACTAAAACAATATGGCACTGACTGCTTTTGTCTCCAGTTCTATATGAGTCTACATGTCATACAGGTAATAGCTATCGGCGAATCGAGGACAATCTGACCTCTATAGATTTCCCCAAATTAACCAAAATGGAAAGAACTCCTGCAATGGTCGTACTACAAGTGAAGACTGTCTACATGTGCTTAAGGGTAAGATGAATAGCAAAGCTATTTCGGCTTCTGGATTTTCCAAGTAATTTTCCCCTTTTCTTCTCGTCGGGCCTGGGGAACATGATCGTAGATTACATAAATGAAGCAAAAGGAAGAGGAGTGTTTTCATAGCGCATCGTCGTGGAGTAGTAACATTGATAGCAAACATAGTTATAGTGAAATAGTGGCTAAGGTCTTGTCAAATATAATGAGGAGTGTCGTGGAAAGCACGTGTATAATGGCCTTTGAAATTAAACGGGTTCAGTTAGAGGAAGACTTGTTGGTTCTAGCTTGCGAACTCTACTGGATGTTTTTAATTACTGCGAACGTAATGACTTGGACAAATAGGAGAAGACGGTTTTGGTGCGAACAGCTAAGCTTTCCGGTTTTTTCTAGAACACTACACGAGGTATTCCAGCCGTTGATGCGTTGATTAGTACCAGTTTTTGCCATATCAGTTTTTGTAAGATATAATGGTGTATGGGGTACGCCCGCCAAAGGGCGTACCCCAGAAGAGGCTCATTTGATTATTCAAATTCACTTTCCCAGAGGCTCATTTGATACCAAAATGACACGATTATCTCCGAATTACGAGTCGTTTTAGGTAAAATGTGGCATATTTAACAGCGTGAAGCACGGAAGAGGTCGTACTATTAGTAGATGGTACGAACTGGTCTTTCTAGGAAGCGTAGAAAACCATTAGGTCTATCTTTTGCTTGTGCTTGCAGTGGAATTATGGTATTACGCTCATGTAGTACTCTCTCCGGCCCAGGGTGAGGCTCTCTCGAGATCCCCGCCCCACGTCCTCAGGTTTTTCCGGGATAGCTGCCGAATGAGTAGACACAGATACGAAACTGTAGTACCTTCATATACCTCTGCTTTGCATATCTTGAACAAATTTCGGGCCACGATCGTTGGTCATTGACTCAAGACGGGTCAAATAGAGAAATATTCCCAAACCTTTAAAGAGCCATCATTCGGAGTAATTACAAAATATCAACGCCACGCCCAGACCATGCTCTTCTTTCATCAACGCGTACAACTGTGTATAGTTAGGGGCGTTTGGAATCGTTTGGAGGGGCACCATTTCCTCGGATAGGAACAACTCTCAAAGTCCATTGGGGGGGGGCACCTTAGACTGACAATTTGTTGAGCCGGGGAGGTTGAATGGGTACACCGGTACATATCAAAAGGGCATCTATTCCTCTCAGGAGGCTCTTTTCTTCTAAAGACGTACCTATTCCTCTGATAGAGACATCTTTTGCTTTTAAAAATATGCTAAGCGGGTGGGGGACATAGTGCATTGCAGCCTATCGTTGGTGCTTTTCCCGGTCAGAGAGTCGCCACACTTCCATGGATGGGGGTACATGCCCAAGTGTCCTTCCCTCTATATCGCGCCTCTGGTGCGGAGTAGCCCCGTGAAGGCGGGCAGCGTCATCTCGATCTCTCCAATATACTTTGATAATGTGACAATTTTGCAGTGGGCATATTGGCGTCAAAATTTTGCTTGCTATTATTTCTGGACCTGATAATGTTGCTCATAAACACGTTGAGCTTCGTAAGCTGACATTCACATTGAGACTCACAGACATTGATAAGCTGGTGTGTTCTTATATCAGCATACCAAACTATGGATAATGCAATATTATCCATAGAAATCCAGCTCAAACCAGAAGTTTACATTTTCTGTGCGTTTCGCGTGCGACTGCACAAAAAAACAGTCAGCTAAGCTTCTTCCTTTGCTTAAACGCGAAATTCCTGAAGGCAGTCAGGTGCTGCGCTTTTTTAAAGACTTCGCGTGGCAATGGTACATCTGCTATAAATCGTATGAAGACATCGGAAGATTCCTCTGATTCCATTTGAAATTATACCAAGAAACCACGTGAAATACGCAGAAACCGGCGTGTTTACGGAAAATCTAAATGTATACGTGCACAATTACGTGTCCTATTGGAAGGCCCGAAAAAAACGAGAATAGAAGACAAAAACAATAACAATCGAAACAAACAAAGAACCGAAAATTAAATCGCTCGAGTTACATCTTGTTTCGATCATCATTAGCGGGACACATTTTCGCACACAATTACAGGTCGATCCGACAAAATTTAGAGGTCGTTGCAAATGTCGCTTTATGTCACCCCAACTTACGAGGTGTATATCTATGGATCGTGGCCCACTGCAACGTTCTAAATAAGATAGCTAGAAAAATGACCTCAACACATTATGTACACTAAAGTTTCGTCTTTTTTGTATGCCTACAAAAGTTGTACGAGTTACGATTACTAAGTTATCCGCTTGTACTTGCACCCCGGCGCGATGTCGTGAGCACGTTCACAAAGCATGCCCCCAAAGTTGGCACATGAAGTGAGGTTTCCCCGGGGCCAAACCGGCTGCCGATATCCATTGTGCCCAACAAGAAGCGAAGCTGTCCGACTTTATCCATGACCGTTATTGCACACTTTTTGCCATGCGCAGTGTACGTTGTCACTACCCAGAACGAGGGTCTAAAGCCAAGCGGATAACTTAACAATTGAAGTCATACAACATTCACAGGTTCACCAAAAACCGACGAAACTTCGACGCACATAATGTGCTAAAGTCGTTTGCTCAGCTCTCTTGTGAAAAAGCTGCTACGGGACCATGAACCTTTTGTTTAAAACCCGTAAGCTACGATGGCAAAAAGACTGCTTTTGTCGCCACCTCTAAATTGTGTCGGATCGACGTGCAATTGTACATGCATTCTTGCGTTGCCAAGGCTAATTGAAGTGAAATGCATCCAGAATGATTTGTTTTGCTTGATTGTTAGGGGCACACCCTAGTGCACAAAGGACGGGATCGAAATTTGTTCATGTTCAATTATTGCTACTGTCGTCAAGTATTCATCATTTTCAATGATTTCTGTAGTTTTTCATGTCTTCCATTTCCAAGTTAAAAATGTGCAGTGCTATAAATCAGAGGAGAAATGAGGCCATATGCATGTGTTAAGTTCCCTACATTTTTGGTGTAGTCTCAGTCAGACCACCTTTACCTCCGTCCCACCAACACTTTGTTCTCTCAACATGGGACCATGTGAGGAGGGCCCTATCAACCAAATTAGCAACATACATTGCCTCCATGCATGGGGCCCCACCAATATTTTTTTCTTCCATATTCTCCATCCATGCTTTTGGGTGTAGGTTGCAGTAAAAATGGAGCGGTTTGGCCCCTGTCAATTGGTCAGCTGTATCCTCCAGTGAACTGGACCCACCCAAGAGTTGTCGAAAGGTTTCCACCGCTGCTATCAAATACCGCATTTTCCCGAAGTTGATCAGACCACACCAAATAACAGCAGGTGGAGCACGGATCCAAAATACACCAGCGGTGGCGACGTCTATGATAACAGCTAACAGTGGTGATAAATCGCACGACTAAATTATAAAACGCAAAGTTCGTTACGAATTCAATCCTTATCGAGCAAAATGCATTTTCTATGCTCCTGACCAAAGCCACTTCTGTGTTTTGAGACAGGTGCTTGACATTTAACTTTCACCGGACCCATAGCCCTTGCGGCTCGCGGAATTCCCAGAGCTGAAACCTGGCTACGCCATTATGAATGCAGTTCTCTCGGAAAATGACAGAAGCGAGCATGGACTGTGCTGATAAGAGGGGCATGTAGACTAGTACTTCGATATTTTTTCCGGCTATTTTCAGTAAAAAAGTACAGTTATGGTCGTAGCGATAACGATAGAGATATTCACGGTATTGTAGGCCCTATCTTTTTTTCTCTTCAGTGGTTTAAGTATTACGGCAGCTGCGGGGGATAGGACCCCCAAATTCCACAATTGGGGATAGGACCTGGACAATTTTCGGCCAAAAGCGACTTGAATGCAATGACTTTTCAGACAGATACTGTGCCTCGCAATCATTTGTTCCACCACAACTTTGGGACAACCCTCCCACTCCCCTCACGGCAAGGGGAAACTTCCCCCGCCTCTCCCCCGCGGTGGCTGAGTCAGGAAGCGCATTGGACTGCCTCCACACACACACATTTCCTCCATGCATTGGGCCCCACTAATAATTTTTTATTCTTCTAACTTCTCCATCCATGATTTTGGGTGTAGGTTGCAGTGAAAATGGGGCGGTTTGGCCCCTGTCAATTGGTCAGCTGTATCCTCCAGTGAACTGGACCCACCCAAGAGTTGTCGAAAGGTTTCCACCGCTGTTATCAAATACTGCATTTTCCCGAAGTTGATCAGACCACACCAAATAATAGCAGGTGGAGGCCGGATCCAAAATACACCAGCGGTGGCGACGTCCATAATAAAAGCTAACAATGGTGATACATTGCACAACTAAATTATAAAACGACAAGTTCGTTGCGAATTCAAATCAAATCCTTATCGAGCAAAGTGCATTTTCTATGCTCCTGACCAAAACCACTCCTATGGTTTGAGACAGGTGCTTGACATCGAACTTTCACCGGACCCATAGCCCTTGCGGCTCGCGGAATTCCCAGAGCTGAAACCTGGCTACACCATTGTGAATGCAGTTCTCTCGGAAAATGACAGAAGCGAGCATGGACTGTGCTCAGAAGAGGGGCATGTAGACAAGTACTTCGATATTTTTGCCGGCTATTTTCAGTTAAAAAGTACAGTTATGGTCGTAGCGATGGTATTCACTGTATTGTAGGTCCTAACTTTTTTTATCTTCAGTGGTATAAGTATTACGGCAGCTGCGGGGGATATGACCCCCCCCCTCTCCCCAATTCCGCAGTTGGACCTGGACAATTTTCGCCCAAAAGCGACTTGAATACAATGACTTTTCAGACGGATACTGTGCCTCGCAATCACTTGTTCCACCACAACTTTGCGACGCCCCTCCCACCCCCCTCACGGCAAGGGGAAACTTCCCCCGCCTCTCCCCCGCGGTGGCTGAGTCAGGAAGCGCATTGGACTGCCTCCAGATTTTCCGCTTTGGCCTGCAATCAGAAATATGTGAAGACACGGCCCTTCCACGCCGTGGGCACGTAGCGATGATGGGTCCATATTTCGAAGGCTCATAGGCCACCTCCGCAAAGGTGTGTGGGACGATATACATTGTGTTTCACTCACTCCGAAAAGTGGGTTGAACCGGTGTCCAACTTCCTCCCCCTCCCCTATGGCAGAACCCTCTACTGAAACTAATCTCCTTCGCTGCAAGAGATCCTGTGATTGTAGCAGATCAAAATAAACGGATAAATGTGAAACATTTGTGAGAAAAGATATCAATCTCCACGCAACAACCGCTTTTATAATTTGCCTTATAAATGCTCGCTAACTATACACAAGTTATGAGCTCATACAGTGGCATAACCAGGACATCTCCCTGAAGGAGTGGGACAAATATGATCAGAGGGCCACCGAACCAATGTAATCCCACATGCTAGACAGCAAGACTTGAAAATTTGTTCAAGTGCGAATATAGAGAATATGGAGAAAGGCTTACGGCATTACATATGTACTCCTTCAAGTATAGGAGAGTTTCAGGTTTTTCAATCAAAGGATGGTTGATCATTAGAATAGGCTGACTGCTGATGTTGTGGGGAGTCCCTGATTGAGTGTACCTAAAAATATGGTGGAGAAATGCGTTAGGTTGCAAAATCTTGTTTTTGTATTATAATTAGTGGTGGATGGGATGAGATTTGTGCTATTAGGTGTACATGGTACAGACACCTCTAAGCAGCCATGGATGGAGCTGAAAACAATTGATGGGGTACTCGATCCACGCGTGTGTTATGCAGGATTCAGTGAACAGGGCTATATAAGTATTGGTAGGTGTATAGAATGTTGGTGGATAGTTTCTTTGGAATATAGAATGTGGTATTGGTTGGGGCGCTGATAGTCTTTTGTCCATGCTTGTAGTATCTTCTCTTTACGGGCTCAACCCGGTTGGATCTCTGGGGTTCTTATTAAGTCTGTTATTATCTATTAAGCATATTATCTGGGCCAACTAGCCATCAACAGGAGCCACTGTTGACAATCTGTGACCATCAGTATTTTTAATGGACCTCCTGTTCGTCTGATGGAGCATCCTGTAGATCGTATGGTGCAGCCTATCGACGAACTGTGCCTGATATATCCATGATGGGGTTCCTATGTGTCTGGTTGGGCCTCATATCGTTAAGCAGGGTCTTCTATTGACCATCGGGGACCTACTGTGTTACTGATGGAGGCCTATTGGACTGGTAGAGCATTCCTTGGCCTTTTTAGGCCTTGTCTTCATCTGGCGGAGCTTTCGTCTTGGTCTGATGGGACCTTCTTTTAGTCTGGTAGCGACAGACAGTGCCCACTGTTGGTCATCTAGGGCTTCCTGTGGTTCTGATGCGGTCCCTTCTTGGTCTGGTTGGGCTTCTTCTTGGTATGATGGGGTCTCGTGTCCGTCAACTATGGCCTCCTATGGAAAACGGGCATCCCGTATCTATTATGGGGCTTCCATTTGGTCTGGTGTGGCCTTCTATCAACCAAAATGGGCGTCCTATCGACGGCCAAGTGTCTCCAAATGGGTCAGATGGAGTATCTTTCGTGCTTGAGGGGTCCTGCAGTGGATTTGATGGGATGTTTTAACATGGGTTACTTGGAGCATCCTGTGGCCTTTTTAAATGGCAGAATGTGATTGGAGGAGGATACGTTTGCCCTCCTGGTTAACGTCAGAGGGCGGCTGCAACCGATGACGCCGGTACTGTGCAACAAATCCTGGGGCCTACGCAAGCTCCAGGGGGATGTCCCCATTACTCCGTCCCTTAGCTACGCCACGGGCCTTATTCTTGCTAAAGGTTGCAGCTTGGGCCCCAACGTCACCGGGGAGTCCCATGAAGTCCTGAAGGACGTCATTTGATGATGAATATGGTGTGCGTCACATATAGGATACCACGCCAATAAGATAAATATTTCTTCAAGTAACTTCCATTTTGCGAAGCATTTACAATTCTGCTGCTTCCCTCTAGTAGCATGTATTGATATTGCTCAAGGACTTTGTTTTCGCTGAGGAGAACTTCTGAAATTTGGACTAATCTATCGTGAAATAATGCAAGGAAGCTTCGCTTGGATATGAAAGAAAAGCATGCGCTTCCCAGGGAAAACTGAGGGTTGGGAAAGGAAGAAATGCTGCTTATTGGGGAACGCCGGATAGATTCAGAGCTGGATGGCAGCTGTCCCTCTTGCCCCCACCCCCCACCGGTCCTCGGATCTCTGCTCCTTTCATGCCTTGGGGACTCCTTACCAAATTGAGTTTCTCCTCATGCAACCTCGGGTCCAGTTTCATATTCCATGTTTTTCTTCTCCCGTCTTAGATGTCTTGTCTTCCATGCCGGGAGTCTCCTCTAATGCATGGTCCTCCCCTTCCAAATTAAGGGTCTTCTGTCACGTCGCAGGGCTTCGTTTTCTAACCTAAATGTTTCTTACCCATATTGGAGGCTTCCCCTTGTGCCTTGGAGGACATCATATCTAATCATACTGGCTTCATCTCTCGTCTTATAAACCTCCTCAGTGCCTGGGGCCTCCTTACCTGTCTTGGGGCCTTTTCTATCTTGGGGGCTTGCTTTCCTGTCTTTGAGGCTCCTCCGGGGTCTCATTTCCCCTTCGAGAGGCCACTTCCTCTATCCTTGGGGCCTCCTTTCCAATCTTGATGGAGTACTGATGAATTACTTTTTTCCTAGAAACGTCAGTTTCTAAATTTGCAGCCATCTGTCCTGCCTCAGAGGACTTTTGATTTTCTAGGAGCTTTCTGATCCGCTTTCTGGGCTGCTTGTCGCATCCGGTAGCCATCCCTCCTATCTGATTGCCCTCTTATCTCGTCTTTGGTGCATCCTTTTATCCGGGGGCGGCCTCCTTTCCATTATTCCGCCTCCTCTTCCAAAGTGAAGCTCTACCACGCTTGGGAGCTCCTCTTCTTCCCTTGAGGAATTCTCTCAATTTAAGGGCTTCCTTTCAGTGGTATCTCAGTGGCATTTTCTCAAAGTCCTGTGGGGGACATCCATGCCAGTATTGGGGTCTCCTCTTCAATTATATGGCCTCCTTTCCTATCTCGGGGCCTCTCCTTCCAAATTAGGGACATCCTGTCGCACCCCAGGAGCCTCCTAGTCTAAGCTGGGTGGCTCCATACTCGTCTCGGTGGCATCCGTTTCATCCTGGGGCCCTACTCCGTATCTCGCGGCCTCTTCTACCATCTCTGTCGCCCGTATTTTACGAACCTGATCTGATTGTTTTAGGTGGTGGGAGGATCCTTGCCAGTTTTCGGGGACCTGCTCTTCTAAGCTATATGACCATTGCAGTCGATGCGCCCTTTAACCCCAAATAAGTAACTAACTAACTAACTCTTCTAAGCTGGGTGCCTACCAACCGTACCAACCGTGCCTACCAATAAAATAAAATAAAAATGAAGAAAACATAGTATGCCATATCAGTTTTTTTAAGACATCATGGTCTATGGGTACGCCCGCCAAAGGGGCAATATCGCCCATGCATTTAGTGAAGTTCCCTTTACCTTTAAAGTCACGTAATTTTCCCAGACTCATTTGATACCAAAATGACACGATTATCTCCGAATTACGAGTCGTTTTAGGTTAAATGTGGCATATTTAACAGCGTGAAGCACGGAAGAGGTCGTACAATTCGTAGATGGTACGAATGAGATTTTTTAGGAAGCGTAGAAAACCATTAGGTTTATCTTTTGCTTGTGCTTGCAGTGGAATTATGGTATTACGCTCATGTAGTACTCTCTCCGGCCCAGGGTGAGGCTCTCTCGAGATCCCCGCCCCACGTC
Organism: Ashinkailepas kermadecensis; assembly: GCA_034440615.1. Taxonomy (NCBI): domain Eukaryota; kingdom Metazoa; phylum Arthropoda; class Thecostraca; family Neolepadidae; genus Ashinkailepas; species Ashinkailepas kermadecensis. The sequence continues at coordinate 13,716 of JAOTOM010000591.1, forward strand.
CTCAGGTTTTTCCGGGATAGCTGCCGAATGAGTAGACACAGATACGAAACTATAGTACCTTCATATACATCTGTTTTGCATATCTTGAACAAATTTCGGGCCACGATCGTTGGTCATTGACTCAAGACAGGCCAAATAGAGAAATATTCCCAAACCTTTAAAGAGCCATCATTCGGAGTAATTACAAAATATCAACGCCACGCTCGGACCATGCTCTTCTTTCATCAACGCGTACAACTGTGTGTAGTTAGGGCGTTTGGAATCGTTTAGAGGGGCACCATTTCCTCGGATAGGACAACTCTCAAAGTCCATAGGGGGGGTGACAATTTGTTGAGCTGGGGAGGTTGAATGGGTGCACCGGTACATATCAAAAGGGCATCTATTCCTCTCAGGAGGCTGTTTTCTTCTAAAGACGTACATATTCCTCTGATAGAGACATCTTTTGCTTGAAAAAAATTGTTAAGCGGGTGGGGGGACATAGTGCATCGCAGCCTATCGTGGGTGCTTTTTCCCGGTCAGAGAGTCGCCGCACTTCCATGGATGGGGGTGCATGCCCAAGTGTCCTTCCCTCTATATCGCGCCTCTGGTGCGGAGTGAAGGCGGGCAGCTTCATCTCGATCTCTCCAATATACTTTGAGAATGTAACGATTTTGCAGTGGGCATATTGGCGTCAAATGTTTGCTTGCTCTTAATTCTAGACTTCATAATGTTGCTCATGAACACGTTGAGCTCCGCAAGCTGACATCCTTGAGACTCACAGACATTGATAATCGTGGTGTGTTCCTATATCAGCATACCAAACTATGGATAATGCAATATTATCCATATAATTCCAGCTCAAACCAGAAGTTTACATATTCTGTGCGTTTCGCGTGCGACTTTGTACAAAAAAACAGTCAGCTGAGCTTCTTCCTTTGCTTAAACGCGAAATTCCTGAAGGCAGTCAGGTGCTGCGCTTTTTTTTAAAGACTTCGCGTGACAATGGTACATCTGCTATAAATCGTATGAAAACATCGGAAGATTCCTTTGATTCTATTTGAAATTATACGAAGAAACCACGTGAAATACGCAAAAACCGGCGTGTTTACGGAAAATCTAAATGTGTTCGTGCACAATTAGGTGTCCCATTGGAAGGCCCCCCCCCCCAAAAAAAAAAAACGAGAATAGAAGACAAAAACAACAACCGAAACCAACAAACAACCGAAAATTAAATCGCTCGGGTTACATCTTGTTTCGACCATCTTTAGCGGGACACATTTTCGCACACAATTACAGGTCGATCCGAAAAAATTTAGAGGTCGTTACATACGTCGCTTTTTGTCACCCCAACTTACAAGGTGTATATCTAAGGATCTTGGCCCACTGCAACGTTCTAAATAAGATAGCTAGAGAAATGACCTCAACACGTTATGTACACTCAAGTTTCGTCTTTTTCTTTGTATGCCGACAAAAGTTGTACGAGTTGCGATTACTAAGTTATCCGCTCGTACTTGCACCCCGGCGCGATGTCGTGAGCACGTTCACAAAGCATGCCCCCAAAGACGGCACATGAAGTGAGGTTTCCCCGGGGCTAAGCCGGCTGCCGATATCAATTGTGCCCAACAAGAAGCATGCCATGCATGCTTGCCATCAAGCATGCCATGGGGAAGCTGTCCGACGTTATCCATGACCGTTATTGCACACTTTTTGCCATGCGCAGTGTACGTTGTCACTACCCAGAAGGAGGATCTAAAACGAAGCGGATAACTTAACAATTGAAGTCATACAACATTCACAGGTTGACCAAAAACCGACGGAACTTCGATGCACATAATGTGCTAATGTCGTTTGCTCAGCTCTCTTGTTGTAAAAAAGCTGCTACGGGCCCACGCACCTTTTGTTTAAAACCCGTAAGCTACGATAGCAAAAAGACTGCCTTTGTCGCCACCTCTAAATTTTGTCGGATCGACGTGCAATTGTACATGCATTCTTGCGTTGCCAAGGCTAATTGAAGTGAAATGCATCCCGAAGGATTCGTTTTGCTTGATTGTTAGGGGCACACCCTAGTGCACAAAGGACGGGATCTAAATTTGTTCATGTTCAATTATTGCTACTGTCGTCAAGTATTCATAATTTTCAATTATTTCTGTAGTTTCTCATGTCTTCCATTTCCAAGTTCAAAGTGCAGTGCTATAAATCCGAGGAGAAATGAAACCATATGCATGTGTTGAGTTTCCTACATTTTTGGTGTAGTCTCAGTCCGACCACCTTTACCTCCGTCCCACCAACACTTTGTTCTCTCAACATGGGACCATGTGAGGAGGGCCCTATCAACCAAATTGGCAACACACATCGCCTCGATGCATTGGGCCCCACCAATAATTTTTTTCTTCTACCTTCTCCATCCATGATTTTGGATGTAGGTTGCAGTGAAAATGGGGCGGTTTGGCCCCTGTCAATTCGTCAGCTGTATCCTCCAGTGAACTGGACCCACCCAAGAGTTGTCGAAAGGTTTCCATCGCTGTTATCAAATACCGCATTTTCCCGAAGTTGATCAGACCACACCAAATAATAGCAGGTGGAGCCCGGATCCAAAATACACCAGCGGTGGCGACGTCCATGATAAAAGCTAACAATGGTGATAAATTGCACGACTAAATTATAAAACGACAAGTTCGTTACGAATTCAAATCAAATCCTTATCGAGCAAAATGCATTTTCTATGCTCCTGACCAAAACACTCCTATGGTTTGAGACAGGTGCTTGACATTTAACTTTCACCGGACCCATAGCCCTTGCGGCTCGGGGAATTCCCAGAGCTGAAACCTGGCTACGCCATTGTGAATGCAGTTATCTCGGAAAATGACAGAAGCGAGCATGGACTGTGCTGAGAAGAGGGGCATGTAGACTAGTACTTCCGATATTTTTTCCGGCTATTTTCAGTTCAAAAGTACAGTTATGGTCGTAGCGATAGCATTCACGGTATTGTAGACCCTAACTTTTTTATCTTCAGTGATATAAGTATTACGGCACCTGCGGGGGATATGATGCCCCCAAATTCCACAATTGGACCTGGACAATTTTCGCCCAAAAGCGACTTGAATGCAATGACTTTTCAGACGGGTACTGTGCCAGGCAATCACTCTCTAAGCAGCCATGGATGGAGCTGAAATCAATTAATGGAGTACTCGATCCACGCGTGTGTTATGCGGGATTGAGTGAACACGGCTAGATAAGGATTGGTAGGTGTATAGGATGTTGGTGGATAGTTTCTTTGGAATATAGAATGTGGTATTGGTTGTGGCGCTGATAATCTTTTGTCCACGATGGTAGTATCTTCCCTTTACGGGCTCAACCCGGTTTGATCCTTGGGGTTCTTGTTAAGTCTGTTATTATCTATTAAGTATTATTTGGGCCACCTAGCCATCAACAGGAGCCACTGTTGACAATCTGTAACCTTCAGTGCTTTTAATGGACCTCCTTTTCGTCTGATGGGGCCTCCTGTAGATCGTATGGTGTAGCCTATCGACGAACGGTGCCTGATATCTCCCTGATGGGGTTCCTATGTGTCTGGTTGGGCCTCCTATCGTTAAGCAGGGTCTTCTATTGACCATCGGGGACCTACTGTGCTTCTGATGGAGGCCTATTGGACTGGTAGAGCATTCCTTGGCCATTTTAGGCCTTGTCTTGATCTGGCGGAGCTTTCGTCTTGGTCTGATGGGACCTTCTTTTAGCCTGGTAGCGACAGACAGTGCCTACTGTTGGTCATCTCGGGCTTCCTGTGGTTCTGATGCGGCCCCTTTTTGGTCTGGTTGGGCTTCTTCTTGGTATGATGGCGTATCGTGTCCGTCAACTATGGCCTATGGAAAACGGGCTTCCCGTATCTATTATGGGGCTTCCATTTGGTCTGGTGTGGCCTTCTATCAACCAAAATGGGCGTCCTATCGACGACCAATGGTCTCCAAATGGGTCAGATGGAGTATCTTGCGTGTTTGAGGGGTCCTGCAGTGGATTTGATGGGATGTTTTAACATGGGTTACTTGGAGCATCCTGTGGCCTTTTTTAAATGCCAGAATGTGATTGGAGGAGGATACGTTTGCCCTCCTTGCTAACGTCAGAGAGCGGCTGCAACCGATGACGCCGGTACTGTGCACCGAATCCTGGGGCCTACGCAAGCTCCAGGGGATGTGCCCATTACTCCCTCCCTTGGCTACGTCACGGGCTTTATTTTTGCTAAGGGTCGCAGCTTGGACTAATCCCAACGTCACCGGGGAGTCCTATGAAGTCCTAAATGACGTCATGTGATGGTGAATACTGTGTGCGTCCCATATAGGATACCACGCCAAAAGAGAAAGATTTCTTCAAGTAGCTTCTATTTTGCGAAACATTTACAATTCTGCTGTTTTTTTCCCCTATTAGCATATATTGATATTGCTCAAGGTCTTTGTTTTCGCTGAGGAGAACTTCTGAAATCTGGACTAATCTATCGTGAAATAATGGAAGGAAGCTTCGCTTGGATACTTTTACAAAAATGCATGCGCTTGGCACGGACAACTGAGGGTTGGGAAGGAACGAAATGCTGCTTATGGGGGAACGCCGGATAGATTCAGAGCTGGATGGCAGCTGTCCCTCTTGCCCCCACCCCCACCGGTCCTCGGATCTTTGCTCCTTTCATGTCTTGGGGACTCCTTACCAAGTTGAGTGTCTCCTCATGCAACCTAGGGGCCAGTTTCATATTCCATGGTTCTCTTCTCCCGTCTTAGGTGTCTTGTCTTCCATGCCGAGAATCTCCTCTATTGCGTGGTCCTCCCCTTCCAAATTAGGGGTCTTCTGTCACGTCGCAGGGCTTCGTCTTTTAACATACATGTTTCTTACCCATCTTGGGGGCTTGGGTGACATCATCTCCAATCCTACTGGCTTCCTCTTTCGTCTTATCATCCTCCTCAGTGCATGGGGCCTCCTTACCTGTCTTGGGGCCTGTTCTACCTTGGGGGCTTGCTTGCCCGTCTTTGATGATCCTCCTGGTCTCAGTTTCCCTTCGAGAGGCCACTTCCTCTATCCTTGGGGCCTCTTTTCCAATCTTGATGGAGTACTGATGAATTACTTTGATTTCCTAGAAACGTCAGCTTCTAAATTTGCAGCCTACTGTCCTACCTCAGAGGACTTCTTTTTTATTTCCTAGGAGGAGCTTTTTGATCCATTTTGTGGGCCGCTTGTCGCATCCGGGAGCCATCGCTCCTATCTTATTGCCCTATTATTGTCTTTGGGGCCTCCTTTCATCCGGGGCGGCCTCCTTTCCATTCTTCCGCCTCCTCTTCCAAAGCGAAGCTCTACCACGCTTGGGAGCCCCTCTTCTGCCCTTGGGGCATTCTTTCAATTTAAGGGCTTCCTTTCAGTGGTATCTCAGTGGTATTTTCTCAAGTCCTGTGGGGGCTTTCCATGCCAGTACTGGGTCTCCTCTGCAATTATATGGCCTCCTTTCCTATCTCAGGGCCTCTCCTTCCAAATTAGGGACGTCCTGCCACACCTCAGGGGCCTCCTAGTCTAAGCTGGGTGGCTCCATACTCGTCTCGGTGGCAGCCGTTTCATCCTGGGGTCCTACTTCTGTATTTCGCGGCTTCTTCTACCATGTCCGTCGCCCGTCTTTTACGAACCTGATCTGATTGTTTTAGGTGGTGGAAGGATCCTTGCCAGTTTTCTGGGACCTGCCCTTCCAGGCTGGGTGCCTACCAACCATCTCAGGGAATCATCTTGCGCAATGCGATCGCCTCTCATCTTCCATTGGCTTCCTCTAGCAAATTAGGGGCCTCTCTCATGTTTTCGAGGGCCTCGTCTCAATTCCTGGAGTCTCATTGTTCGTTTTAGATGTCTCCTTGCGCGTTATGGGGCCGTCTCTCATATCCCATGGTCCTCCCTGATCTTCTGGGCTTCCCCTTGCGTCCTGGGGGCCAGTTGCACTATTGTGGGCTTCTTCTCATTAACCAGGAGTCTCCTCTATATAAGAGGCCACCCCCACGCCTCGGACACCAGTTGTATTATGGACAAGCTCTACTCGTCAGAGGCGCAACCAAGGGGACGGAGACCTGGCGCCCTGTCCCTTAGTAAACAAAAATACACTAGATTAAGCAAGACATTTTAACTTTTCATCATTCAAAACCAAAAAATTTCGGCGCCTTCGCGCGCCCAAATCAGTCTACGTTTCCTGATAGTAAAATTTTGGTCGGTCCCGTTTAGGAAAATCTTGGCTGTGTCGTTGCTACCCGTCTTGAGGGTCTTGAATCTTGGAACTCCATCTCTTATCGCACTGGTTACTTCTCTGTCTCAGGAGCCTTCTCTAATTCTTTTGGCCTCCTTGCCAGTTTTCGAGGCATTCTCTTCTGTTCAGGGGGCCTCCGAGCCCGTCTTCAGGACCCTCTTTAGTCCGCTAGATTTTTTTATCCTTGGGACCTCCGTTTCCAAATGAAATGCCTCCTCTCTCGTCTTTGGGACTCCTCCGTGTTTCGGACCTCTGCCTACCTGAATGGTCACCTCGTGCGTCCTGGTGGACTCCTGCTCTCTCTCCCAGAGACATTGTTTCCCATCTCTTCTGCTGTATCTCTGGAGCTTTGTGGGACTTCCTACAGAAAAAAGCTCTGATTTTTTATCTATTATTAATTGTCTGGATGGTGGCGATCCTAAGTGTGAAGCCTTTCATCTAGAGAGCACTTCAACTTTTCTGTGCGTTTCTGGGACGGTGCCTCCTCAGATGTCAGGGGAAAACGCCTTGTCTTCCACAGGGCATGGGGAAGCTGTCCTCGCTGCATCCCCCGGTGATGACGCCCTTGGTCCAGTGGGCCTAAATTCGCTCAGCTTGCCGGCAGGATGTAATGATACTTTATTTCTAGATAGTTTGTTAT
>JAOTOM010000592.1:0-20860 GCA_034440615.1 Ashinkailepas kermadecensis
CATTGTATAGGTGTCGGATGGCGTGGAGCGTGGGGTGCGTGGTGTTGTGTAGTGCCACGAGAGCGTCCACGGAGGATCGTGAGTAAGTGCATATTGTAATAGGGGTAGTGATGTGTTGCGCAGTGATGTGTTGGAGGCAGGTGAATATGGCGACTAGTTCTGATGTGTATACCGAATGGTGAAGTGTTAATTTGGTTTGACTAGTGTCTGACCCACCGCACCTAGGAGGCGGCTCCCGTACCATTGCTGGTACGCGAGCCGTCAGTGTAAAAGAAGGTGTGTTGTGGGTGGGCCTCTTGATATTCAAAAAACTTAATTTGGACTTCGATGGGGGTGAGCAGGGTTTTATTTTGCCGAAAGAGGTACTCGAGTTTGGGGTGTTTCAGGTGCCAAAATGGGAGAAGGGGAGGAACCCGGTCAGGGGTAACCTCTGGGAATTTCAGTGTGGATGTGAGAACCTGCTTCAAGTGAATGGCAATGCTGTATTTATTTTTGTTTTTGGAACGCCGAACCGAGGGTTTAGTCCATGCCACATTGGAGGGGTGATTTAGCTGTGTTGTTGTCCTGAAGTGGTATTTGACAAGTTGTAGTGTTCTGTGTTGTTGTAAGCTAGGGAGTTTGGTGTCACCCCGGAGGCTAGTGATAGGTGTGGTGCGGTGTGCTCCGGTGATGAGGCGGAGTGCGTGGTTTTGTGTGCGTTCCAGTGACTTGGTGAGTGTTGGAGATATATTATCGAAGATAAACGCATTGTATTCCAGGATTGAACGAATCAGTGCAATGTATATTTTGGTAAGAATCGCCCTGTCTGCACCCCAGTCGCGACCGGAGATGCAGCGCAGGAGATTGAGTCGAACAGCGCAGCGCTGTTTAATATAGGTGATGTGGGGGCTAAAATAAAGTCCTTTGTCGAGGATAATTCCGAGATACTTGAAAGAGGTTTGGAGGGGGATAATTTGATCGCGAAAGCGGAGCGGTTTCGTAGGCGGGATGTGTCTGGGAAGCCGAGAAAAGAGCATAGTGACCGATTTGGTGGGGGAGATCTGTAGCCCCCATAGGGAGCACCATGAATCAATGTGATTCATGGCGAGTTGTACGAAGTGGTTAGCCCAATCTGCCGACGGGTGTGTGCACCAAATAGCCAAATCATCGGCATAAAGATAATATTTTAGAAGGGGAGAAATTTGGGGAAGTTGTTCTAAGACGTCGTTGATCATAATAAGGAAGAGGGTTGGAGATAGGACGCTGCCTTGCGGGACACCTTGGTCAAGAGTGTGGGACCGGGAATGAATGTTGCCGCAGCGGACGACGAAGGAGCGATTTTCTAGAAAGTTGGTGATAAAGGTGGCCATTCTGCCCCTGATACCAATTCGGTGTAATTTAATTCGAAGGGCAGAACTGTGTACTTTGTTAAACGTGGAAGTTAGGTCTAAAAAAAGGGCGATGGTTTCGGATTTTTTCCCGAAACCACGCTGGATTGAGTCCACAATTTCGATGAGGTTGTCGGTGGTGCTTCGTCTTGGTCGGAAGCCGCTCTGAAAGGGGGATATAATTTTGTTGTTTTCTAGATAGACTCTGATTCGTCCATTGACCATGCGCTCAAATATTTTGCAAGCACAACTAGTCAGAGAGATAGGACGATAGCTAGAGGGGAGATGTCGAGGTTTAGAAGACTTAGGTATAGGAATGATGATACTAGTAGACCAAGAAGGTGGAAAAGTGCCGTCAGTCCATAATTGATTTAGCGCCGAGAGGAGGTTATCTTTACCCGAGTCAGAGAGATTTTGAAAGAAGATATATGTTAGGTGATCAGGTCCAGGTGCCCTACTGGATACCTTGGAGAGGGATAATTTTAATTCATAGGGGGTAAAGGGTGCGTTGTAGGGTTCGGTGTTGTCTGAGTCGAAGTGGCAAGTAGCAAGAGTGTCGCGAAGAAATACGGTGGTGTGCTGTGAGTATTGAGTGTTGGAAGATATGTCAGAGTAATAGGTGGCGAAGTGTTCCGCGACGGCTGTGGGCTCGGCTATGCGCTGCTGGTTAATCGTCAGTTGTCGGAATGCGCCGTGTGGGCTCTGCCATTCGAAAAGGAGCGGAGTTGGGTCCAGATTTGGGAGATGGGGGTGTAACGGTTGAAGGTGTTCGAGTAGAGTTGCCAGCTGTGTTTTTTGGCCGAAAGGATAGTTTGCTGACAACGTAGTTTTGCCTCGCGGGCTTCTACCATGTTTTGGAAGGTGAGGTTTTTTCCGAAATTTTTGCTCAGCCCGCCGCCGTGAGGCGACGGCTCGTTTGCACTCGTCGTTCCACCACGGCACGGATTTACGGTCGGGTGGGCGACGAGTTTTGGGTAAGTGCTTTTCTGCCGCGAGTAGTATGGTATTGAGCAATGCCGAAATTGGGGGGTGAGACTGGGGTGGGATAAGATTATCAATTTCCTGGGAGAAAGATGGCCATTTCGCTTTGCGAACATTCCAGTTGGACATGAAAAAACGGTCTCTAGGCTGGGCTGAGCGTTCGAGGGTGACGTGGATGGGAAAGTGATCACTAAAAAGGGGGTCGGGTTGAACATGCCAGGAGAAGAGGGGTGAGATGGAAGCTGAGGCTAGGGAGAGGTCAATGGCTGACGGGCGGAACGGGGCGATGTCTGTGTTGTGTGTGGGTGTTTGGTCGTTTAAAAAGACCATGTTGTGGGTGTTGAGGAGTGTTTCAATGTGGCGTCCGCGCTGGGATGTGTTGTGACAACCCCATGCCTGGTGGTGGGCGTTGAGATCACCCAGCACCAGACAGGGGTGTGGGAGAAGACCGAAGAGATTGGATACAGAAGCTAGAGATAGTGTATGCGTAGGAGGAAGATAGAGGGAGAGTACAGTAAGTTCTAGTTGTGCAATTTGAACGGATACGGCAATAAAATTTAGGTCATTGGGGATGGAGATAGGGCGATGGAGAAGGGTGTTCGAGACGAATAAGGCTACCCCGCCGCCGCGGGATGTAGTGTTTCTGTTTTGGGAATAAAGAGTATAACCGAAAATGTTAAAATTATAGGGGTCATTGTCGCGCCATCTAGTCTACTGAACGGCGGCGATCAATGGTTTATTTCTGATGATATATTCCTTGAATTCTGCCCAATGGGATATGAGTGACCTCGTATTCCATTGGAGCAAGAATTCAGTGGTGGGTGTCTGCATTAGTGTTGTGTTGTGTGATCACGCCCTCGCAGGCGTGTGTGTGGTGGTGAGGGCGTGAATGTATCGTCCGACGTGTAAGAATCGGACGACCCTGGTGAGGTGGATGTATGCTCCGGATCCCCAGGGGGTCCGGGCTCGGGAAACGGTAGCGGTGATCGGTCTCGGGGGACAGGGAGGGAGGGCGACCCAGAGGGGGCGGAGTGGAGGACGATCTAGCTCTGTTGGGCTGAGCGTTCTGTGGACGGATGGGTTGCTGGGAAGACGAGCTACCCGCGACGGGAGCGGGGCGTGCAGCCGGCAGTGGTGCTACCCTGTGGTGAAGGGGGAGCCCAGCGCCAGCGGGGTGCTCCACGGGAGGGGGCGCGTGGTCGGTAGCGGTGCAGTCTGCTGGAGGAGCATGGGCCGGGAGACAGGCGGGTCGGCTCTGGGGGCTGGACGCGTGGCCGGCCGCGGGCGAAGTGGTGACGGAGGGGGATGGGCGGTCTCATTTGGCTCAGGCAGCAGGGGTGAGGGGCGTTGAGCCGCCTCCGCTGTGGTCGGCCACAGTGGGGCCAACCTGGGGCTGGACCACCCGGCTGGGGGAGAGGATGGAGGGCTGCGCTGTGCAGCGAGCCGTCTCGCCTGCTTCTCTTTGGCATATAGCCACGCGGGGCACTGAGGGAACGACGCGGGGTGTGGGCCGTCGCATGCCGCACACCGCAGCTCATCGGAGCCGCACGCCTCGGTCGGGTGGTTTTCGGCACAGCGGCCGCACGCTGGCGCCTTCGCGCGGCACGCCCGGCTCAGGTGACCGTACCGTTGGCACAGCGCACAGCGCGAGGGTGGCGGGGTCCACGGGCGGAGTGCTACCCTTAAGTAGCCCGCCATGACGTGGGTGGGCGGGGTGAGGGAGCGGAACCCCAGCTTCAGCACTGGCCCCGGTCTGGGTCGGCGTCCCAGACGCGTCACCTCACACACCCCCTGCGGCCCGAGCTCCGCGAGGAGCTCCTCTTCGGAGAGCTCCGCGAGCTCGGACGCATACGCCGTGGAAAACGAAATGTTGAGCCGATCGGCCATCTCAACTTCCGTAGGAAAGCCCAAGAAACTCCCCTGGTTTAGTAGGGCGCGGGCATGGGCCGCCTCCCGCACGCGGACCAGGAGGGAGCCGGAGCGGAGGACCTTGGCGGAAATCACGCCACCGGTCCAGCCGTCCAGCTCCCTCGCGATCGCGAACGGAGAGGTCCGCGTCCAGGAGCCCTCCGTTTTCGTCAGAAGGACGAACGATTCACCCTCCGGGGGGTCGCGGGGAGGGGGCAGGAGCGGGCTCCAGGCCGGGGGCGGCGTCCTCCGTCCTCCGAGGGGGGCGGGGTGTCCCCAGGCATACCGGGGTAGGGCGGGTGCGCTTACACCTAGGGGAGTGGGTGGAGTCCACGTGTGGATAAGGGCACCCGGAAGGGGTGCGACCAAGAAAGGCACCCTGAAGGGATGCTATAAGGAAAGATGTGAAAAGACCTGTAGTGAAAAGGTGGAGAAAGACACAGTAGTTTGGAGGGTTGGGAGTAGCCGGCAGAGGCGGGGGCAGTCACGGTCTGGTGACCGCTAGCCCGATACTTTGAACCAGTAAGGTACCTCTGTCGGCTCTAATCTATTGGGTGGGATGGGGGAAAAAAACAGCCAAAGTCGTCCGCCGATACAAGTCGGTTTCCCAACGGCACTCGAAAGCGCCGCAGGGCCGAAGGGAAGTGGGAGGGGAGCTGCGTCGGCTAATCCGACGAGCAACCAACTTTTTTTCTTTCTTCCTTTTTTTTCCTAAATCTTTAGCTCAGGCAAAGTGCCATCTGCTAGAGATTGCTACGTTAAAGAAGGAGTTACGTTAATCCGGCTTATGTGACATCCGATTATATCAAGTAGTCAAGAAAGGAGAGACGCCGTCAACCAAGAAATATGGCGTAGAGACGATACACGCATGTCATACAGGTACATATACATACATGCAGACACTCATGACAATGGAAGGACATTTGGAGGGTGGGCAGCATCGTAACCTCCGGAGAGGCTCCACTGCCCACCTGCGACCTGAAAAGCGAATCGGAGGCCCGACGCCCAGGGCGAGTCGTGGGCGTCGTGCCCGACCTTGTGTGTGTAAGTGTATGTTTTAAGTTAAAGCCTCGAAACCCCTAAAAAGGGGAAAACCAGGCTGCTTGAAAAACCCGAGGGTAAAAAACCAAGCGCAATTTAAAAGGAAGTCCGTCCGTATTAGCCAAATTGGATCGGATCCTGTCTACCTAGTGTGAGATAACCTATAAGTATGTGTTTTACGACGACGGAGAGGAAGAGATGTGGAGCGGAGTCATACAGCCAGTACGGAGTGTGGCGCGTGTCTTATAACTTTTATCAGGCTAGCTTGGAAACGGAAAATGGGACGGAGGCTTTATATCAGTTCGGAGAGTTTGGTATCCTGGAGGAAGCGAAAGAGTAAATCAAGTAGTTCCGGGTGGTCATTCCCGAGGAGAGCTTGAAGCGAAAGTTGTGAGTGGATCTTGGCGACATATTGCATGATATAGCGACGGTGAAGAGCATATGCTGGACAGTCAAGTAAGATATGAGTGACAGTAAGGCGTACTTGACATGTGTTACAAAGTGGAAGGCGGTGAGGTCTATGAAAAATATAATTGTGTGTCAAATTGGTGTGTCCCAGGCGAAGTCTGGCGAGTACCACCTCGTTCAGACGGGTGTGCCGGTTGGAGGAGGGCCAGCTGGAGAGTGTGGGCTTGATGGTGTGTAGGTGTGTGGTGTTGTGTGACCAGCAGGCCTGAATATACTTTTTGAACAGATTATTTGTGAGGGATAAAAGATCTCCGGGGGTACTGGGGCTCCGTTGTTATCGGGGAGGTCGATCGCCGCGCGGGCGAGACCATCAACCCGTTCATTTCCCGGGATGCCCCTATGTCCAGGGATCCAGAGCAGTGTGAGTGGAAGGTGTGCGTGGTTGGCATTGTAGAGGTGTCGGATGGCGTGGAGCGTGGGGTGTGTGGTGTTGTGTATTGAGGCGAGGGCGTCCACGGAGGATCGTGAGTCAGTGCATATTGTAGTCGGGGTAGTAATGCGTTGCGCAATGATGTGTTGTAGGCAAGTGAGTATGGCGACTAGTTCTGCTGTGTAAACCGAATGGTGAAGTGTTAGTTTGGTTTGACCAGTGTCGGGCCCACCGCACCAGGCGGCTCCCGTACCATTGCTGGTACGTGAGCCGTCCGTGTAGAAGAAGGTGTGTTGTGGGTGGGCCTCTTGATATTCAAAAAATCTAATTTGGACTTCGATGGGGGTGAGCAGGTTTTTGTTTTCCCGAAAGAGATACTCAAGTTTGGGGTGTTTCATGCGCCAAAACGGGATTAGAGGAGGCAATTTGTCGGGGATTACGTTGGGGAATTTGAGTGCGAATGTGAGAACATGGTCTAAATGTATGGCAATATTGTATTTGTTCCTATTATATGTACGTCGAATGGGAGGATTAGAGTGCGAGGGTGGCAGGGTGGTTGTGTTGTGTTGTGGTGCGAAAGTGGTATCTGACTAGTTGAAGTATTCTGCGATGTTGTAAGCTGGGGAGGTGGGCCTCAGCCCGGAGATTAGTGATGGGCGTGGTGCGGTGTGCTCCTGTGATGAGGCGAATTGCGTTATTCTGTATGCGTTCAAGTGCTGTGATGTGTGAGGGGGATATATTATCGAAGATAAACGCATTGTATTCCAGGATTGAGCGAATCAGAGTAATATACATTGTGTTGAGTGTGGCCCTGTCTGCACCCCAGTCGCGACCGGAGATGCAGCGCCGGAGATTTAGACGTTTTGCGCAACGTTATTTTAGATAAGCAATATCGGGGCCGAAACAAAGACTTTTGTCTAGTACGATGCCAAGATAGGTGAAGGTGGTTTGGTGAGGGATAATTTGGTCGCGGTAACGGAGTGGTGTAAGAGGTGGAATGTACGTGGTGAGCCGGGAGAAAAGCATTGTGACGGATTTGGTGGGGGAGATTTGCAGTCCCCAGAGGGAGCACCAGGAATCAATTTGATTCATGGCGCGTTGCATTATATAATTTGCATTGTCTGCCGATGGGTGCGTGCACCATATGGCCAAATCATCGGCGTAAATGGAGTATTTTAGACAGGGGGCTATGTGATGGAGGTCAGCGAGCGCATCATTAATCATGATAAGAAAGAGGGTGGGGGATAGCACGCTGCCTTGTGGGACGCCTTGATCTAGTTTTTGGGACCGAGAATGGATATTGCCGCAGCGAACGGTGAATGTTCTATTAGCGAGAAAGTTGGTGATAAATTTTGCCATTCTGCCTCTGATGCCAATACGATGTAATTTGATTCGGAGTGCCGAACTGTGTACTTTATTGAATGCGGATTTTAAATCGAGAAAGAGTGCCACGGTTTCATGTTTTTTCATGAAACCGCGCTGAATCGAGTCAACTAATAGAATGAGGTTGTCAGTGGTGCTGTGTCTGGGTCGAAAGCCGCTTTGAAAGGGTGTGAGAATTTCGTTGTGTTCAAGGTGAACTCTGATTCGTCCATTGACCATGCGCTCAAAAAGTTTAGAGGCACAACTAGTGAGAGAGATAGTCGATAGCTAGAGGGAAGGTCGCGAGGTTTGCGAGGTTTAGCGATAGGAATGATAGTGCTAGTAGACCAGGAGAGGGGGAAGGTGCCGTCAGTCCATAGTTGATTTAGTGCCGAAAGGAGGTTGTCTTTTCCGGAGTCGGATCAATTTTGGAAGAAGGGGTATGCCAATTGGTCAGGGCCAGCCGCGGTGTTTGTTACTTTGGATAGGGATAAATTTAGTTCAAAGAGAGTAAAGGGGGCATTATATGGTTCCGTGTTGTCCGAGGTAAAGTTGCAGGTGGCGAGAGTGGTTTGTAGGAAGTCGGTGGTTTGTTGCGAGTATTGCGTATTTGAGGAGATGTCTGCATAATAGGTGGCAAAGTGTTCCGCGACGTCCGAGGGTTCTGTGATGCTGCGTTGATTAATTGTCAGTTGTGGGAATCCGCGGTGTGGGATCTGCCATTTGTAAAAGAGCGAATTTTGGTCCAAATCTGGCCGATGGGGGTAAAACGGTTGAATGAGTTTGAATAGAGTTGTCAGCTGCGTTTTTTGGCGCTAAGGATAATCTGCTGACAATGTTTTTGAGCCTCGCGGGCTTCTAACATGTTTTGGGTGGTGAGATTTTTGCGGAATTTTCGCTCAGCCCGCCGCCGCAGAGCGACGGCGCGTTGACACTCGTGGTTCCACCACGGCACGTGATGACGGCCGGTGGAGCGACGAGTGTGGGGGACATGATTTTCTGCCGCGAGTAATATGGTTTCAAGAAAAGCTGATATTGGGGGGTGTGAATGAGGAGGGAAGACGGTGTCAATTTCCTGGGAGAAAGATGGCCATTTCGCCTTGCGAACATTCCAGCGGGGGAGAAATGAATAATCTCTAGCCTGGGCTGAGCGTTCAAGCATAATATGAATAGGGAAGTGATCGCTAAAGAGGGGGTCGGGTTGAACATGCCAAGAAAAGAGGGGTGAGATGGAGGCCGAGGCCAAAGATAGGTCGATGGCAGATGGACGGAACGGGGCAATGTCGGTGTTGTGTGTGGGTGTTTGGTCATTTAAAAAGACCATGTTGTGGGTGTTGAGGACTGTTTCGATGTGGTGTCCGCGAGGTGATGTGGTGTGACAGCCCCACGCCTGGTGGTGGGCATTCAAGTCACCCAGCACTAGACAGGGGTGAGGGAGGAGACCGAAGAGTTCGGTCACAGAAGATAAGGGTTGTGTAAGAGAAGGTGGGAGATAGAGAGAGAGTATAGTGAGCTCTAGTTGTGCAATTTTGACAGAAACAGCAATAAAATTTAGGTTATTAACAATGTTGATCTGACGATGAAGGAGGGTGTCTGAGATAAATAAGGCGACCCCGCCGCCGCGGGGTGTGGAATTTCTATTGTCGGTATAGAGGGAATAACCAAAGATATTAAAATTATACGCGTCATTGTCGCGCCATCGGGTCTCCTGAACGGCGGCAATCAATGCTTTATTTCTGATGATATATTCCTTGAATTCTGCCCAATGGGATATGAGGGACCTCGTATTCCATTGGAGCAAGAATTCAGTGGTGGGTGTCTGCATTAGTGCTGTGTTGTGTGGTGATCACGCCCTCGTAGGCGTGTGTGGCGGTGAGGGCGTGATGGGGTCGTCCGTCTCGTAGGAGCCGGACGACCCTAGTGATGTTGAGAGGGGCTCTGGATCCCCAGTGGGGTCCGTGCTCGGGGACCGGGAGAGCGAATCTCCCTGGGTGCCCAGAGAGGGGGACATGGGGATGGAAGATGACCCTGGGGGGGGCTGTGCTGGGGAGGTTGGTGCGTCAGTGGGCGAGCCTGCCTGGTGGCCGTGGGCTTGCCGGGTGGCAGTGGGACCTTCGACGAGGTCGGGGCGAGGGGCCGACGTCGGTGGAGCCTGGGCCTCGGTGGGCTGGGTGACCTGATGAAGGAGGGGTTGCCGGGCGGAGCTGGGGCCCGCGACAGAGGCCGGTCGTCCGGACGATGGACGGGGAGTTGTGCAGGCGGTGGAAGGCCTGGTCTCCGATGGTCCTGGCGATGGGGACGTGATGAGGGTGGCCGCCTCCGCTGGGGTCGGCCACAGGGGGCCAGCTGGGGCCGGTTCCATACGGGTGGAGTGGGCGGGGGTGGAGGACCGCGCTGCAGAGCGAGGCGGCGCTGCACCTTCTCCTTGGCCTGCTGCCACGCCGGACACCGGGGGGAGGAAGCAGGGTGTGGCTCCTGGCACGCGGCGCAACAGGGCACGCTACTCGTGCAGGTGTCGGTCGGGTGCCCCTCGGCACAGTGCCCACACACTGGGGACCGGGCGCGACACACTCTCGCTAGGTGCCCATATCGTTGGCAAAACGCGCAACGTGCCGGTGGCGGTGTCCACGGGCGTAGTGCGACCCGCAGGTATCCCGCCATGATGTGGGGGGGGGGGGTGCATGGTCCTGAAGCCGAGCTTCAGTACCGGTCCCGGTCGGCGGCCGAGCCTCTGGACCTCGCATACCCCTTGGGGGACCAGTTCGGTGAGGAGCTCCTCCTCGGTGATGTCCACTAGGTCGGGGGCATAAGCCGTCATGTACGTGGTGTTGAGTCTGTCCGCAATTTCGGTGGTGGTGTCGATACCGAGGAACTGACTCATGTTTAGGAGGGATCGCGCTTGGGATACCTCCCTGACTCGTATCAGTAAGGCCCCCGACCTGAGGACCTTGGCGGTGGAGACTCCGCCCGTCCACCGGTCGACTTCTCGCGCTATCGCGAATGGGGACGTCCGTGCCCATGTCCCCTGCTTCCTGTGTGTGTGTGTGTGTGTGTGTGTGTGTGCTTGAGTTTGACCAGCCTGCCACCTTGAGGTGATATCGGCTGTTTAGTTGTTTTATAGATGAGCTGGCAGAATCGGTCCGGACGGTGCCGTTTAGGGGTGTAGAGGGGTAGCAGTGGTCATCGCCGTTGGTTTGAACAATGCAAGAAGGTATACATATATTGATACATGCACATGCGTATGTTTTCGGCCTTTTTGTAGTGTCTGTACTATCTTGTATTTTTTTAAATTCTTTTTTTCTCTTTCTTTTTCTCCTGGTTTGGGCCTTTTAGTTTTTTTTTTCTTTTGTTCTTTTGTCATTTCTTTGTTTTGTTTGTTTGTTTTTTTGTTCCTTTTTTGCACATCATGGGTAGACTTGGGCGGGTCAAGGTGATAGGATGTGTTTGTGACGTTCAGTGTTTGGAAGATTTGGCGCGAGTATGTGGTTTGTGCTTGGTAGATGTGGTGTTTGTTTTGTTGTATGCTCTTGTTGCGGGTGCGTGGGTGATGACTGCGATGTTGTCTGAGCTGTCGTCTTCTGAGTCGGTGTTTGTCTCGAGTTCGAACCGTAGGTTTTTACGGACTGCGTAGGGTGTTAGTGAGTGGTGGGATGTGACTGGTAGTGGTGATGTATTGTGCGTTTCACGTTCTGGTACTGGTGGTGGTGCTTGTGTTGGGTGTGTGGGTGAATAGTGTCGGGGTTTGTTTTGTTTTGTTGCCTTGGTATGGGGTCGGATAATGATGGCTGGGTCGGTTGTGTTTCTTTGGGGGGGGTGGCGGGGTGTGAGATGTCTGTGTTTGTGTGGATTGGATGTCCGTGTAGTGTTGTTATCCTGGTCACTAGGGTCAGTGACTCTCCTTCAGGGGGTCGCGGGGAGGGGGCAGGCGGGCTCCCAGGCGGGTCCGGCGCTCACTAGCTTCCGGGGGCGGCGGGGCGTTCCCGGGCATGCCGTGGCAGGGGTGGGGGGCTAATCCCAGAGGGGAGTGAGATGTTTGAGTTTGTGAGGAAGGGCGCTCTGAAGGGGTGCGGCCAAGAAAGACACCCTGAAGGGGTGCTATAAGGAAAGGTGTGAAAAGACCTGTAGTGAAAGCGTGGAGAAAGACACAGTGGTTTGGAGGGCTGGGAAAATCGGTCAGAGGCGGGGGCAGTCACGCTCAGTGAACGCTAGCCCGATCCATTAAAACAGAAAGTTACCTATGACCGATTCTAACCTATGGGGAGGGCTGGAAAACAAACAGTCGAGGCTGGCCGCCGGTACAACTCGGTTTCCCGACGGTGCCCTGAGAGCGCCGCAGGGCCGAGGGGGAGTGGGAGGGGAGCTGCGTCGGCTATTCCGACGAGCAACCAGCTAGTGGCGTCGGCCGGCTGTTCCGGCAGACAACCAGCTATTGGTCCGGTCGTCTGACGTCACCCTGGGGGCGGAGCTTCCCGTAGATGCCCTAGTAAGGACACCTACGGGAGGGTAGGGCCACGCGGCGATTGAATATTGTGGCAATATTCAATCGTAGCAGGCGGGAAGGGAGATGGGGCGGCGGCCAACTTCTGTGCTTGATCACCTGTGCGTGTGTGTGTGTGTATGAATTTGGCCAGCCTACCACCGTGTGGTGATGTCGGCTGTTTCCGGTTGTTGTTGTGTTGGTGTGAAGCGGTATAAAGGGGTGAGGGGTATGGTAGGAGGATTAGTCGAGGGGTGGAAGAGGGTGTTGATTGGTTGAGCAGTGTCGAAGTAGATTCTTGTAGTGTAGAGTAGAGCTGAGTAGAGTAGAGTTGAGTAGAGTTGGGTTGAGCGGAAGTATAGTAGAGTTGGTCGGAGTCCGAAGATGTTGCGGTTGAGAAGAGTCGCCAGTCCGGACGATGCCAAATTGGGGTACGGGGTGTAGTGGGGGTTTGGGGTTGGGTCTTCGCCTTGGTTGAGACATTGCAAGAACGTTGAGTTTTGGGGTATTTTTTTTGTTTTTCTTTTGTTGTTCTTTAATCAGCGTCATGTTTTTCGTTTATTGGCTATTTTGTTCATTTTTTTTTTACATCTTTTTGTTTTCGTTCCATCTTTTGTTTTGTTTTTTGTTCTTTTTGTTTTTTTTCGTTTTTCCCCTTTTTCACAGTTGTTCTA
Organism: Ashinkailepas kermadecensis; assembly: GCA_034440615.1. Classification (NCBI taxonomy): domain Eukaryota; kingdom Metazoa; phylum Arthropoda; class Thecostraca; family Neolepadidae; genus Ashinkailepas; species Ashinkailepas kermadecensis. Next base: position 12,649 of record JAOTOM010000592.1, read on the forward strand.
GTATGCGTGTGATAGAGAGAAAGTGGAAGACATGTTCGTGTAGTGCTGGATGTTCGTCGTTGAGGAGAGTAGTGAGGTTTAGTGGGATGTTGTGTGTGGCGCAATAGTTGGTGATATGTTGTCTTTGGTGGTTGTATTTGGTGCAGTAAATGAGTATGTGTTTGATTGTGAGCATTCGGTGACATGTTGTGCATTGTGGTCGCTGTTGTCGTAGGATGAGGTAGGAGTGTGAGTGCTGTGTGTCCTGTTCGTATGCGTGTTAGTGTACGTTCTTTTGTCTGGTGTGTTGATTGATGGAGTGCCATTGTTCGTGTTTGGGGTGTATTTCGTGGAGTTGTGTTATTGCTGTGTCCCAGGTTTGTTGTATGTGTTTGTTGAGGGCTTGGCGTATTGTGGGGTAGTAATCGGATTTTGAGTATGGGCATTGCGTGGTTTGTTGTAGTGTTGTGGCTAGGTTTGCTTCTGTGTCTGCGTGTTCGTTGCCGTGTATGTTTGTGTGGCTTGGGATCCAGAGAAGTAGTGGGCGTTGTTGGATGTTTGGTTTGTTATGTATGTAGAGTATTTTGAGAATGAGTGGGTGTTTGAATTTGGTGTATGGTGTAATGCTTTGTAGTGCTGATTTTGCGTCTGTTGCTATGATATTGTGTTGTATTTGTGTGTTATAGATGGTGGAGTATGCCGAGAAGATTGCGTAGAGTTCTGCTGTGTATGTGGATGCTGTGTCGTGCAGACGGGCACGTAAGATGACTCGGGGCGGTGCTGTATTTGTATACAGCACCGCCGCTGTGCCCGTCTGCTGTGTATGTGATTTGGAGCCGTCTGTGTAGATGATGTTGTGATTTGCATATTGTGATGTGAATTGTAGGAAGAGTTGTTGAATTTCTGCGTCTGTGTATGTGTGTTTCGGTTTGTCTATGAGGAAGTGTGTTGTGGGTGCTTGGTGTTTCCACCATGCTGTGGGTGGTGGGAGGGGTTGTGTTGTGGGGAGTGTGATTTGTAGTCTATTTGCGTGTTGGTGTATGCGAGTTCCTATCGTGGTTTTGAGTCGTGTTGCGTTCATGAGTATGTGTCTGCGTTTGGTGCGGATTTTGAGTGCTTCAGTGCATGGGTGGTGTTTGACAAGTAGTGTTTTGTAATGATATCTAAGTAGTGCTTCTGTGCGTCTGTGTTTGAGTTCTGGTATGTGGTTGTATATGTGCAGTGCGAGATAAGGTGTAGTGATGTATGCTCCAGTGGCTATTTTGAGGCATTGGTGTTGTAGTGTGTCTAGTAGGTGGATGTTTGATTTAGCTGCATTTTCGAAGAGTGGGGATCCGTATTCCAAAATTGGCCGAATGAGTGATTTGTAGAGAGTTAGAAGTGTGTTTCGATCGGATCCCCAGTTTGTGCCAGAAAGTGCTCTGAGGATGTTTATTCGTTTTGATGCGCGTTTGTGGATGTCTAAGATGTGTGGCCGAAAGGTAAGTCGTGGGTCTAATGTGATACCTAGGAATTTTGTTGTAGTTACAAATGGTATGGGTGTGTAGTCTATTTTTAGTGGTTGTAAGTTTGTGTATCGAGTGTTGCCAAATAGCATGCACTTCGATTTGTGTGGTGCTATGTGTAGGTTAAGTAAGGCTAATTTGTTGTGTAGTTCTGATAGTGCTCTTTGTAGTGTTCCTAGTGCGTTGTTGGGTGTTTCGTGTGATGTCCATATTACTATGTCATCTGCGTATATTGCTATTTTGGTCGGGAAGTTGTCAGTGATGAGTGAGTTTAGGACCTAGAATGAAGAGAAGGGGACTTAGAACGGAGCCTTGCATTAAGCCGGTCGTGGGGAATTTAATGTCTGACGTGTGGGGCCAAATTTTGACTTGAAATGATCTGTTTAGTAAGTAGAAATGTAGGTAGTGTATTAGTCTTCCTTTTGTGTCTAGGTTGTATAGGTGTTGTAAGAGTGCTGTGATGTTGATAGTGTCATATGCTTGTTTGAGATCCAAGAAGACGGCGACGGTGGTACGTTTCTGTGCCGCCGCTTCCTGGATGTGGGTGGTGAGGTAGGTGAGGTTGTCAAGACAGGAGCGGTTAGGGAGAAAGCCTGATTGTATAGAAGAGATTAGTTTTTGTGTTTGAATAATGTCGAGGAGGCGTTTTTTGACAAGGCGTTCAAAGAGTTTGTGGAGACAGCTGGTTAGTGCGATAGGGCGGTAGGAGTCGCATAGGGTTCGGTCTGTGTTTTGTTTTGGGATAGGAATGAGCAGAGCGTGTAGCCAAGATTGTGGGTATGTATGTGTTGTCCTTGCGGTGTTGTAGGTGTCCAGTAGTGTTTGTAGTGCTTGTGTTGGTAGGTGTTTGAAGAATGAATAGTGTATGTTGTCTGGTCCGACGCTTGTGTTTCCTATTTGTGTGATTGCTATTTGTAATTCTGTGAGTGTAAACCTAGTGTTGTAAAGGTGTGGCCGTGTGTGTCTGATTGGTGGTGGGGGGTGTCGTGCGAGTGTGGATGACCTAATGTGATAGTTGTGTGCGAAAATGTTTGCTATTCTTTGTGGATCTGTGGTGGTGACGTTGTTGTGTATGAGTGTGATGGCTTTGGCTGGTGGTCTTTGTCGATGTTGGAATGTTCCAAGAAGTGTCCAAATTTCGCCGAGAGGAGTGAATCTGTTAAATTGGGTGCAAAATTTATTCCAGGACGTTTTTTTGGCATTTTTAATGGTTCTTTTGCAGGCTGCTCTGAGTTGTTTGTATACTGTGAGTGTTTCTGGTGTGCGGTGTCTTTCGTGTCTGTGTCGTGCGTGGTTCCTCGCGCGGACCGCCCGGTGGCATTCGTCGCTCCACCAGGGTGCCGCGCGAGGTTTGTGTTGATGGCGTGGTTTTGTTTGTGGTATGTGTTGGTGTGCTGTGGTGATGAGGATGTCTGCAAATTGTTCTGGTGTGAGGTGTGGGTTGTGTGCTGTTTGTGCTGCTATAGATTCCGAAAAAGGTGTCCAGGATGCTTTTTTGAGGTTCCATCGGCCCGTGGGTGGATGTGGTGTGCCAGTGGTCGGGATTTGGCTAAAGGTGATGGTTATGGGTGCGTGGTCACTGAATTGAGGATCGGGGTCGGATGTCCATGATAGGGTAAGGGCTATGCGTGAGGATGCCAGGGTTACGTCAGGGGTAGTGGGGAGGGTGTGGTTAATTGGGACGAGGTATGTTGGTGATCCGGTGTTGAGCATTGTGAGGTTATGTTGTGTAGCCAGTGTGATGAGTGTGAGTGCTCTGTGATCGGGTCGTGTTGTGCGGGTGTCCCATAGTGGGTGGTGCGAGTTGAAGTCTCCTGTGGCTATGACGGGTGTGTGAATTTGATCGAGTGCCTTGTTTAATTCCGAAAGGGTTTCTGTGGTTCGCGAGGGGGTCGTATATGTTGATGAGTGTGTAAGCTGTGTTGTGTAGGTGGATTTCCGTGAGTAATATGTCTGCTGTGGTGTTGAATTGTATCAGGCGGTGCGGTGTTGTATTCCTAATGTATGTGCATACTCCGCCTGATCTGTATGTGTGTGTGTTGTGTGTGTCTTCTCTGTGTAGCGTGTAGTGAGGGATGTTGAATTGATACGGGTCATGGGGTTTGAAGTGTGTTTCCTGTATGCATAGTGCAGTGTGGTGTGTTTGTAATGCGTAGTGTTTGAATTTTGGCCAGTGTCTAATGAGTCCGTGCGTGTTCCACTGTAGTATTGTGTTCATTGTCTGTGGGTGTTGGCACGCGTGAGTGGTCTTTTGGGGGTGTTTTTTGGTGGTGCTTTTCGTGGGCCTATGAGGTACTTGTGGTTGGGAGGGGGTGGTGTTGGGGTGCAGGGGGTTGTGACGTCTGAGTCGGTATTGATGCGCTCGGTGTCTGTCTGTTCAGACCCCGTGTCTGTGTGCGAGTGCTGTGTCAGTGATGTGTCCGTTGTGTGTGAAGTGAGTGAGGTCTGAGGGGATGTTGAGGTTCCTGGTTGGTAGGGTGGTGGCGGTGGTGGTGGGTGGCAGGGTGGGGTGGGTGCTGATAGGCGAGTTGGGATGGCTGGTGGTGCTTGTAGTGGTCGGTGGGTGATGGGGTGTCGTGGTGTTGCGGGGTGTTTTTGGTGTGTGTTGGTGTTCGTTGGTGTTGGTGCGTCGGTTTGTTGTGTGTATGTGTTCGTTTTCTGCTTGTGTGGCGTGGGTGCGGGCAGAGCCGGGTATTCTGTGTGTTATAGTGGTGGTGGTTGTTGGTTCCCCGGCTCTGTGCGGCGAAGCGGCCACGCCGCCCGCGGGCCAAACACCGACGCTCTGGCGTCGGCCAGGGCCATGTCCCCGAGGTGGACGTGGCCGAGCACCTCCCGCTCCGCCTGCCATCGGGGGCAGACCCCGTCCGACGCCGCGTGATCCCCCCTGCAGGCGGCGCAGCTGCGCACGCCGCTAGTGCAGTGGTCTGTGTCGTGTGGTCCTGCGCAATTCGCGCAGGTGTGGGTGTTGCTGTGGCACCCCCCCCCCCGTTGAATGCCCGTACCGTTGACATTTACGGCATCTTCGCGGGAGGGGTGCGCGTGGTGTGACCGAAAAAAGCAGGTAGCCCGCCTTCACGTGTTTGGGTTGTGTACGTGTTGTGAATGTTAGAATTAGTATGTCTGTGGTGTTGTATCCGTGTCGTGGGGGCGGCCTGTACACGGAGGAGACGCCCTGTTCCCGGAACCTCCGGGTTAGGGTCTCCTCCGGTATACAGGCCAACTCCCGTGCCTTGATGGTGCCTTGGGAGGTGTTCATGTGTGTGGCCGGAGTGATCGAGATAGGGGTGTTTTGTATGTGATGTATGGTGGGGAGTATGCGGCCGTCTATGTCGTTGGCGTGAATGAGGAGCGCCCCAGATCTCATTGGTTTGGCGTGAAGGGGCGCTCCTGTCTGTCTGACGAGTTCCTCATCCACCAGCCAGGGGTCGAGGGAGCCCATGGGTCTCCCCGGCGGCAAATGAAGAACTCGCCTGTCGGTGGTGTGTTGGTGTTCATGGTGTTGAATCGTGTGGTGTTGGCTGTGTTTGTTGTGTGTGGTGTTGGAAAAAGGTGAGTGTGACAGGTGAGTGTGCGACACAGAACAGTACAAATGGCTGGCGGAGGGTATAGAAGGGCGTGAAGGAAGCCCGACAGTTTGTAAAAGAGGGGCAGATAAAGATGAAGAAAACACAAAGAAACCAGAGATGTGCGTGAAGAGAGCACGGTCAAAAAGATCAGAAAAAGATCGTGCAGACGGCACTAGAGGGAAAAGCGGGAGGTGGGGTGGAGGGAGCCCGGTGGGAGGGGTGGCAGCACCGCCGGACTGACCTTGTAGAAAGGCGGTAGATCGTAGAGATGTAGATGGCGTTGTAGAAGCAGAGACGGGCACTGTTCTGGAGAGGCACTGTCACTGAGCACTGTAGTAGATGAAGTAGAATGGTGAGTAGAGTTGATTGGAGGATGAGTAGAGTTGAAGTAGGTCTTGGAGATCTCGAAGAGTAGCGTAGAGGTCGACGGCTCAGCAGATGTAGCAGGTGAGCTTGAGAGGGCGGTTGAAGGTTTGAGGGGGTTTGGATAGAGTTGGAGTGCCGGAGAATTAGGTTGGGGGTACTGTATGCCTGGAGGAGTAGAGATCAGTGGCGCAGGGAGGTGTGGTTTGGTTTGGTGTGCTTGGTATTTGTGTGTGTATGTTGGCTGGTGCGGTGTGTGTGTGTGGTGGCAGGCTGGTGGCTCGTAGAAGATGGCTGGTGTACGGCGTCTTGCACTTGCGGCAGCGGCAGCTCTGTCGTCGAGCCGGCAACGATCCCTTGCGTTCCGGAAGGTCGGTCGGCGTCAGCGGTCCGAAGCGGTGAGTGGTGCGACGTGCGTAGCGATAGCGAGTTGGTTATGCACCTGTGCGATCGTCTGATGTCGGCTGTTCAACAGGGCTCGTCTTCCGAGACGCGGCTCCAAAGCCGGAGAACAGTGTTCTCAGTGCGCATGCGCATCATCTTGCAAGTTGCTGTTGGCGCGTTGTTGTCGGCAATTCCGGTGGTTGAGATTGATGGAGTGTGTGAAGCTGTGGTCCGGCTGCTGACTGCTACAAAAAGTGATTAGTTTGAGTGTTGACCGTAAGTGGAATAACCAGCGTTTATTTTTTTTTCGTTGTCGTTCTGTGTTTGTTTTTATTGATATCTTTGTTCCCACATTTGTGTCGGAGTACATGTGAAGCCCATCCTATCCAGTATGAACCCGGAGTGCAAAAATGTTTTCAGAGATAAAATCTCTTCAGAAGTGCCTTAATTCCCACCCTGCTACAGGGCCCTTCTGGCCACCCTGAAGCAGAGCAAAAGCAGGGTTATTGTGACGGCTATTCTGCCCAGGGCTGAAGTCTCCCCTGAGTGGAGCTCTCGGGCACTGGCAGCCAATGCCAGGGTGGGTAGGCTCTGCAATGAGTTAGGTTTGACCTTTGTTGACAAGTGGTGCAGGTTTTATGGTTCATGGGACCTCTATCAAAGGGATGGCCTGCACTTCTCCGAGAAGGGGGTGCAAGTGTTAAGTAAAGTGTATGAACATGTCCTTCAGGGACACTAGATAATGGGGTGGGGAGGGAAGAAGTGGCATTACCATCTCATAAATATGCCAATAGTGACAGCATAGGCAATACAACCTCACAGTCAGCAAATAGGGATGGCAGTAGATCAAGGGGGCAGAGTGGTAGCTCATCCAGAGATGATAGAGGTACTCAGCATGAACAAACCAAAGATGGTTATGGAACGTTTTTTAAGTGTATGATGCTTAATGCTCAGAGTATTCGATCCAAATTTGACGAGTTCAAGTGTTATGTTGCTGATGAGGAACCAGATTTTGTTTGCATTACTGAGGCATGGGTCAGTGAGGGGTATTTTGGGGATAACTTGCTCCAGGAATACAATATGTTTTCATGCAATAGGGGTCCAGCAGTGAAAGGGGGTGGTGTAATGCTCTATGTGAATAGTTTATTCAGTTTTCAAAGAGTAGCAGATGGGGTAAAAAATATGTCTGTGGAGTCCATATGGCTTGATGTTGCTGTGGGAAAAGGCAACAGCAATAAACTGAGAATAGGAGCTTTGTACCGATCAGGAACCTTGCCACATTCTCAGCAACTGGAGCTTGATAAGGTGATTTGTGAGGAAATTAGTAGAAACTTTCAGAGGAAGTGCCTTATTCTTGGTGACTTTAATCTAAATGGATATGAAAATGTTGGTGTTGGTTCCCCAGCATGTAAACTGTTTAGGAAATGCCTTGAAGAGGACCTGTTCTTACACCAGTTTGTAACAGAACCAACTAGGCAGGGCTCATTCTTGGACCTTGTCTTCTCGGATTTAAGTGATTTAGTTCAGGACTTGACTGTAGGAGAAACTCTGGGGAGAAGTGACGATAACATAGTGAGATTCATGGCACATGTAGCAGGGACAATCAAGGATAATTTGGCAAAGGTTCCAAATTTTAACAGGGCAGACATTGACTGCATGAGAGCGGCTTTAAGTGCCATAAAATGGGAAGAAGAATTCTCCGATTTAAATGCCTGTGAAATGTGGGAAAAGTTCAAATCTTACTTGAGGGAAATTCAGATTAGACATGTCCCCGAAAAGCAAAGGCGCAAAAGAAGAGTAGGAAAGCCAGCATGGCTTACACCAGATTTGACAAAAGCAATTAAGGCTAAGAAAATACAACGAAGAATGGCTCTTAGATGCTCCTGGGTTTTAGACATTGCGTGTAAAGAAAGCATACGACCTTCAATATACCAGGAGGTGCTGAGTTGACATCAAAAGTAACGTTAAGGATTATACTTTATTAGGTACTCAACGTTTCGGCCAGGGGCCATCGTCAGGAGTGATATAAAAATGTCAAGTTAAGCAATTGAAAAAAAAAGCACGCGAGAAAAAAAGCGTGCAAAGACACGTGGAATGCAGAAAAGCCTCCTCAGTGGTGCAGACACTTAAAGAAACTCCAAACCAGAAACAAACTAGGTCAAGATAGAATCCTCTGAGGAAGCCCGAGCCGATGGTCCACTTACATATCGATACATACACTCACGCACATATATAGACATAGATCCAATATAACGCGTAATACATAGAATATAATTTATGTTTATGTAATTTAAGTGATATACCAAGACGTCGTTTGCGTGTTTAGTTGCGGCCGTAGATTACGTATGTGTAGAGATTCGAGGACCTTTAGATCAGCGTTGTCCCTGGCTGTTGCTAGAATTTCTACTTTGAAGT
>JAOTOM010000593.1:0-20888 GCA_034440615.1 Ashinkailepas kermadecensis
CATCAAACATACTCATCAAACACACTTTCAGCAAACATACCTACATCAACAAGAATTACGTCAAACACACTTACATCAAACATGCCCATCAAACATGCCTACATCAAACATGGTGCATCAAACAAAATTAGATTAAACATACTGACATCACACACGCTTATATCAAACATACTTACCTCACCCATGCCCCCATCAGGCATATTCCACATCAAACATGCTTACATCAAACATCCTCCAAGCAAACATACGTGCAACAAATACAGATTACATTAAAAACGCATGCTTACATCACGCCCATCAAACATACTTGCTCAAACATGCATCAAACACACTTATTAACACTTTGCATCGAAATACCTACATCAAACACACTTACATCAAACATGGTTATCAAACATACTTACATCAACACACTTACAGCAGAACAATAGCACATCAAACGCATAAACTGTACATCAAACGTACTTTCATCAAACATACTTACATCAAACAACTTAAATCAAACACATTTACATCAAACATACTTACATCAAACACATTTACATCAAACACACTTGCATCAAACATACTTACATCAAACAGACTTACATCAAACATCCTTACATCAAACATACTTACCTCAAACATACTTACATCAAACACACTTACATCAAACACACTTCCATCAAACACACTTACATGAAACATACTTACATCAAACATACACATCAAAAGCATTCTTACATCAAACATACTTACATCAAACATACTTACATCAAACATACTTACATCAAACATACTTACATCAAACATACTTACATCAAACACACTTACATCAAACATATACATCAAACAACACAAACTTACATGAAACATACTTACATCAAACATACTTACTTCTAACATACTTACATCAAACATACCTACATCAAACATACTTACATCAAACACACTTACATCAAACACACTTACATCAAACACACTTCCATCAAACATACTTACATCAAACATAGTTACATCGAGACATACTTACATCAAAAATACTTACATCAAACATACTTATATCAAACATACTTACATCAAACATACTTACATCAAAACATACTTACATCAAACACACTTACATCAAAAATACTTACATCAAACATGCTTACATAAACATACTTTCCACACATCAAACATACTTACATCAAACATACTTACATCAAACATACTTACATCAAACATACTTACATCAAACATAATTACATCAAACATACTCACATCAAACACACTTTCAGCAAACATACCTACATCAACAAGAATTACGTCAAACACACTTACATCAAACATACTTACAGCCAACATACTTACATCAAACACACTTACATCAAACATACTTACCTCAAACACACGTACATCAAACACACTTACATAAAACATACTTACATCAAACACACTTACATCAAACATACTTACATCAAACATACTTACATAAAAGTATGTTACATCAAACACACTTACATCAAACATACTTACATCAAACATACTTACATCAAACATACTTACATCAAACATACTTACATCAAACATACTTACATCAAATATATTTATTGTGTTACATCAAACATACTTACATCAAACATACTTACATCCAATTTACTTACATCAAACACATACTTACATCAAACATACTTACATCAAGCACACTTACATCAAACATACTTAAATCAACCCCACTTACATCAAACATACTTACATCAAACATACTTACATCAAACATACTTACATCAAACATACTTACATCAAACACACTTACATCAAACATACTTACATCAAACACACTTACATCAAACATACTTACATCAAACATACTTACATCAAACACACTTACATCAAACATACTTACATCAAGCGTACTTACATCAAACATACTTACATCAAACATACTTACATCAAACATACTTACATCAAACATACTTACATCAAACATCAAACAACTTCACATCAAACATACTTACATCAAACATACTTACATCAAACACGACTTACATCAAACATACTTACATCAAACATACTTACATCAAACATACTTACATCAAACTTACATCAAACATACTTACATCAAACACTACTTACATCAAACATACTTACATCAAACATACTTACATCAAACATACTTACATCAAACATACTTACATCAAACATACTTACATCAAACATACTTACATCAAACATCCTTACATCAAACATACTTACATCAAACATACTTACATCAAACATACTTACATCAAACATACTTACATCAAACACACTTACATCAAACATACTTACATCAAACATACTTACATCAAACATACTTACATCAAACATACTTACATCAAACATACTTACATCAAACATACTTACATCAAACATACTTACATCAAACATACTTACATCAAACATACTTACATCAAACATACTTACATCAAACATACTTACATCAAACATACTTACATCAAACATACTTACATCAAACATACTTACATCAAACATACTTACATCAAACATACTTACATCAAACATACTTGCATCAAACATACTTACATCAAACACACTTACATCATCAAACATACTTACATCAAACACACTTACATCAAACATACTTACATCAAACATACTTACATCAAACATACTTACATCAAACATACTTACATCAAACATACTTACATCAAACATACTTACATCAAACATACTTACATCAAACATACTTACATCAAACATACTTACATCAAACATACTTACATCAAACATACTTACATCAAACATACTTACATCAAACATACTTACATCAAACATACTTACATCAAACATACTTACATCAAACATACTTACATCAAACATACTTACATCAAACATACTTACATCAAACATACTTACCTCAAACATACTTACATCAAACATACTTACATCAAACATACTTACATCAAACATACTTACATCAAACATACTTACATCAAACATACTTACATCAAACATACTTACATCAAACATACTTGCATCAGACATACTTACATCAAACATACTTACATCAAACATACTTACTGCAAACATACTTACATCAAACATACTTACATCAAACATACTTGCAGTCAAACATACTTACATCAAACACACTTACATCAAACATACTTACATCAAACAACTTACCTCGACATTTCATCAAACATGCTTACATCAAACATGCTTACATCAAACATACTTACATCAAACATGCTTACATCAAATATGCTTACATCAAACATACTTACATCAAACATACTTGCATCAAACATACTTACATCAAACATACTTACATCAAACATACTTACATCAAACAACACATCAGACATGCTTGCATCAAACATGCTTACATCAAACATGCTTGCATCAAACATTTTTGCATCAAACATACTTACATCAGACATGCTTACATCAAACATGCTTACATCAAACACACTTACATCAAACACACTTACATCAAACATACTTACATCAAACATCAAACTTATATCAAACATACTTACATAAGCTTACATCAAACATACTTACATCAAACATACTTTACATACATCAAACATACATTACATCAAACATACTTGCATCAAACATACTTACATCAAGCATACTTACATCAAACATACTTACATCAAACATACTTACATCAAACATACTTACATCAAACATACTTACATCAAACACACTTACATCAAACATACTTACATCAAACATACTTACATCAAACATACTTACATCAAACATACTTGCATCAAACATACTTACATCAAACATACTTACATCAAACATACTTACATCAAACATACTTACATCAAACATACTTACATCAAAACATACTTACATCAAAACATACTTACATCAAACAAAACATCAAACATACTTACATCAAACATACTTACATCAAACATACTTACATCAAACATACTTACATCAAACATACTTACATCAAACATATACTTACATCAAACATACTTACATCAAACATACTTACATCAAACATACTTACATCAAACATACTTACATCAAACATACTTACATCAAACATACTTACATCAACATACTTACATCAAACATAATCAAACACACTTACATCAAACACACTTACATCAAACACACTTACATCAAACATACTTACATCAAACATACTTACATCAAACATACTTACATCAAAACACTTACATCAAACATACTTACATCAAACATACTTACATCAAACATTACATCAAACATACTTACATCAAACATACTTACATCAAACATACTTACATCAAACATACTTACATCAAACATACTTACATCAAACATACTTACATCAAACATACTTACATCAAACATACTACATCAAACATACTTACATCAAACATACTTACATCAAACATACTTACATCAAACATACTTACATCAAACATACTTACATCAAACATACTTACATCAAACATACTTACATCAAACATACTTACATCAAACATACTTACATCAAACATACTTACATCAAACATACTTACATCAAACATACTTACATCAAACATACTTACATCAAACACACTTACATCAAACACACTTACATCAAACATACTTACATCAAACATACTTACATCAAACATACTTACATCAAACACACTTACATCAAACATACTTACATCAAACATACTTACATCAAACACTTACATCAAACATACTTACATCAAACATACTTACATCAAACATACTTACATCAAACATACTTACATCAAACATACTTACATCAAACATACTTACATCAAACATACTTACATCAAAACTTACTTACATCAAACATACTTAACATCAAACACACTTACATCAAACATACTTACATCAAACACACTTACATCAAACATACTTACATCAAACATACTTACATCAAACATACTTACATCAAACATACTTACATCAAACATACTTACATCAAACATACTTACATCAAACATACTTACATCAAACATACTTACATCAAACACACTTACATCAAACATACTTAAATCAAACATACTTACATCAAACGTACATACATCAAACATACTTACATCAAACATACTTACATAAAACATATTTACATCAAACATACTTATATCAAATATACTTACATCAAACATACTTACATCAAATATACTCACATCAAACAAACATACTTACATCAAAAACACTTACTTACATCAAACATACTTACATCAAACATCAAACATACTTACATCAAACATACTTACATCAAACATACTTACATCAAACATACTTACATCAAACATCAGCTTACATACAAACATCTTACATCAAACATACTTACATCAAACATACTTACATCAAACATACTTACATCAAACATACTTACATCAAACATACTTACATCAAACATACTTACATCAAACATACTTACATCAAACATACTTACATCAAACATACTTTACATCAAACATACTTACATCAACATAACTTACATCAAACATACATCAAACATACTTACATCAAACACACTTACATCAAACATACTTACATCAAACATACTTACATCAAACATACTTACATCAAACATACTTTACATCAAACATACTTACATCAAACACACTTACAAAACATACTTACATCAAACATACTTACATCAAACATACTTACATCAAACATACTTCCATCAAACATACTTACATCAAACATACTTACATCAAACATACTTACATCAAACATACTTACATCAAACATACTTACATCAAAAACATATCAATTACATCAAACATACTTACATCAAACATACTTACATCAAACACACTTACATCAAACATACTTACATCAAACATACTTACATCAAACATACTTACATCAAACATACTTACATCAAACATACTTACATCAAACATACTTACATCAAACATACTTACATCAAACATACTTACATCAAACATACTTACATCAAACATACTTTATCAAACATACTTACATCAAACATACTTACATCAAACATACTTACATCAAACATACTTACATCAAACATACTTACATCAAACATACTTACATCAAACATACTTACATCAAACATACTTACATCAAACATACTTACATCAAACATACTTACATCAAACATACTTACATCAAACATACTTACATCAAACATACTTACATCAAACATACTTACATCAAACATACTTACATCAAACATACTTACATCAAACATACATCAACATAAAAATCTTACATCAAACACACTTACATCAAACATACTTACATCAAACATACTTACATCAAACATACTTACATCAAACATACTTACATCAAACATACTTACATCAAACATACTTACATCAAACATACTTACATCAAACACACTTACATCAAACATCAAACATACTTACATCAAACATACTTACATCAAACATACTTACATCAAACATACTTACATCAAACATACTTACATCAAACACACTTACATCAAACATACTTACATCAAACACACTTACATCAAACATACTTACATCAAACATACTTACATAAAAGTATGTTACATCAAACACATTTACATCAAACATACTTACATCAAACATACTTACATCAAACATCAAACATACTTACATCAAACATACTTACATCAAACATACTTACATCAAACATACTTACATACAAGTATGTTACATCAAACATACTTACATCAAACATACTTACATCAAACATACTTACATCAAACATACTTACATCAAAATATACATTACATCAAACACTTACATCACAAACATACTTACATCAAAACATACTTACATCAAACATACTTACATCAAACATACTTACATCAAACACACTTACATCAAACATACTTACATCAAACATACTTACATCAAACATACTTACATCAAACATACTTACATCAAACATACTTACATCAAACATACTTACATCAAACATACTTACATCAAACATACTTACATCAAACATACTTACATCAAACATACTTACATCAAACACAATTACATCAAACATACTTACATCAAACATACTTACATCAAACATACTTACATCAAACATACTTACATCAAACACACTTACATCAAACATACTTACATCAAACATACTTACATCAAACATACTTACATCAAACATACTTACATCAAACATACTTACATCAAACATACTTACATCAAACATACTTACATCAAACATACTTACATCAAACATACTTACATCAAACATACTTACATCAAACATACTTACATCAAACATACTTACATCAAACATACTTACATCAAACATACTTACATCAAACATACTTACATCAAACATACTTACATCAAACATACTTACATCACATCAAACATACTTACATCAAAACATACTTACATCAAACACACTTACATCAAACATACTTACATCAAACATACTTACATCAAACATACTTACATCAAACATACTTACATCAAACATACTTACATCAAACATACTTACATCAAACATACTTACATCAAACATACTTACATCAAACATACTTACATCAAACATACTTACATCAAACATACTTACATCAAACATACTTACATCAAACATACTTACATCAAACATACTTACATCAAACATACTTACATCAAACATACTTACATCAAACATACTTACATCAAACATACTTACATCAAACATACTTACATCAAACATACTTACATCAAACATACTTACATCAAACATACTTACATCAAACATACTTACATCAAACATACTTACATACATTATGTTACATCAAACATACTTACATCAAACATACTTACATCAAACATACTTACATCAAACATACTTACATCAAACATACTTACATCAAACATACTTACATCAAACATACTTACATCAAACATACTTACATCAAACATACTTACATCAAACATACTTACATCAAACATACTTACATCAAACATACTTACATCAAACATACTTACATCAAACATACTTACATCAAACATACTTACATCAAACATACTTACATCAAACATACTTACATCAAACATACTTACATCAAACATACTTACATCAAACACACTTACATCAAACATACTTACATCAAACATACTTACATCAAACATACTTACATCAAACATACTTACATCAAACATACTTACATCAAACATACTTACATCAAACATACTTACATCAAACATACTTACATCAAACATACACTTACATCAAACATACTTACATCAAACATACTTACATCAAACACACTTACATCAAACATACTTACATAAAAGTATGTTACATCAAACACACTTACATCAAACATACTTACATCAAACATACTTACATCAAACATACTTACATCAAACATACATCAAACATACTTACATCAAACATACTTACATCAAACATACTTACATCAAACATACTTACATCAAACATACTTACATCAAACATACTTACATCAAACATACTTACATCAAACATACTTACATCAAACATACTTACATCAAACATACTTACATCAAACATACTTACATCAAACATACTTACATCAAACATACTTACATCAAACATACTTACATCAAACATACTTACATCAAACATACTTACATCAAACATACTTACATCAAACATACTTACATCAAACATACTTACATCAAACATACTTACATCAAACATACTTACATCAAACATACTTACATCAAACATACTTACATCAAACATACTTCATAATACATCAAACATACTTACATCAAACATACTTACATCAAACATACTTACATCAAACATACTTACATCAAACATACTTACATCAAACATACTTCATCAAACACATCAAACATACTTACATCAAACATACTTACATCAAACATACATCAACATGTTACATCAAACATACTTACATCAACATACTTACATCAAACATACTTACATCAAACATACTTACATCAAAACATCAAACACTTACATCAAACATACTTACATCAAACATACTTACATCAAACATACTTACATCAAACATACTTACATCAAACATACTTACATCAAACATACTTACATCAAACATACTTTACATCAAACATACTTACATCAAACATACTTACATCAAACATACTTACATCAAACATACTTACATCAAACATACTTACATCAAACATACTTACATCAAACATACTTACATCAAACATACTTACATCAAACATACTTACATCAAACATACTTACATCAAACATACTTACATCAAACATACTTACATCAAACATACTTACATCAAACATACTTACATCAAACATACTTACATCAAACATACTTACATCAAACATACTTACATCAAACATACTTACATCAAACATACTTACATCAAACATACTTACATCAAACATACTTACATCAAACATACTTACATCAAACATATTACATCAAACATACTTACATCAAACATACTTACATAAAAGTATGTTACATCAAACACACTTACATCAAACATACTTACATCAAACATACTTACATCAAACATACTTACATCAAACATACTTACATCAAACATACTTACATCAAACATACTTACATCAAACATACTTACATCAAACATACTTACATCAAACATACTTACATCAAACATACTTACATCAAACATACTTACATCAAACATACTTACATCAAACATACTTACATCAAACATACTTAACATCAAACATACTTACATCAAACATACTTACATCAAACATACTTACATCAAACATACTTACATCAAACATACTTACATCAAACATACTTACATCAAACATACTTACATCAAACATACTTACATCAAACATACTTACATCAAACATACTTACATCAAAACATACTTACATCAAACATACTTACATCAAACATACTTACATCAAACATACTTACATCAAACATACTTACATCAAACACTTACATCAAACATACTACTTACATCAAACATACTTACATCAAACATACTTACATCAAACATACTTACATCAAACATACTTACATCAAACATACTTACATCAAACATACTTACATCAAACACACTTACATCAAACATACTTACATCAAACACACTTACATCAAACATACTTACATCAAACATACTTACATCAAACATACTTACATCAAACATACTTACATCAAACATACTTACATCAAACATACTTACATCAAACATACTTACATCAAACATACTTACATCAAACATACTTACATCAAACATACTTACATCAAACATACTTACATCAAACATACTTACATCAAACATACTTACATCAAACATACTTACATCAAACATACTTACATCAAACATACTTACATCAAACATACTTACATCAAACATACTTACATCAAAACATACTTACATCAAACATACTTACATCAAACATACTTACATCAAACACACTTACATCAAACATACTTACATCAAACATACTTACATCAAACATACATCAAACATACATACATCAAACATACTTACATCAAACATACTTACATCAAACATACTTACATCAAACATACTTACATCAAACATACTTACATCAAAAACATACTTACATCAAACATACTTACATCAAACATACTTACATCAAACATACTTACATCAAACACACTTACATCAAACATCATCAAAAACTTACATTACATCAAACATACTTACATCAAACATACTTACATCAAAACATACTTACATCAAACATACTTACATCAAACATACTTACATCAAACATACTTACATCAAACACACTCACATCAAACACTTACATCAAACATACTTACATCAAACATACTTACATCAAACATACTTACATCAAACATACTTACATCAAACATACTTACATCAAACATACTTACATCAAACATACTTACATCAAACATACTTACATCAAACATACTTACATCAAACATTACTCACATCAAACATACTTACATCAAACATACTTACATCAAACATACTTACATCAAACATACTTACATCAAACATACTTTTACATCAAACACATCTTACATCAAACATACTTACATCAAACACACTTACATCAAACATACTTACATCAAACACTTACATCAAACATACTTACATCAAACATACTTACATCAAACATACTTACATCAAACATACTTACATCAAACATACTTACATCAAACATACTTACATCAAACATACTTACATCAAACATACTTAAATCAAACATACTTACATCAAACGTACATACATCAAACATACTTACATCAAACATACTTACATAAAACATATTTACATCAAACATACTTATATCAAATATACTTACATCAACCATACTTACATCAAATATACTCACATCAAACATACTTACATCAATCATACTTTCACCAAACATACTTATATCAAACATAGTTACATCAAACATACTTACATCAAACATACTTACATCAAACATACTTACATCAAACATACTTACATCAAACATACTTACATCAAACATACTTACATCAAACATACTTACATCAAACATACTTACATCAAACATCACTTACATCAAACATACTTACATCAAAACATACTTACATCAAACATACTTACATCAAACATACTTACATCAAACATACTTACATCAAACATACTTACATCAAACATACTTACATCAAACATACTTACATCAAACATACTTACATCAAACATACTTACATCAAACATACTTACATCAAACATACTTACATCAAACATACTTACATCAAACATCAAACATACTTACATCAAACATACTTACATCAAACATACTTACATCAAACATACTTACATCAAACATACTTACATCAAACATACTTACATCAAACATACTTACATCAAACATACTTACATCAAACATACTTACATCAAACATACTTACATCAAACATACTTACATCAAACATACTTACATCAAACATACTTACATCAAACATACTTACATCAAACATACTTACATCAAACATACTTACATCAAACATACTTACATCAAACATACTTACATCAAACATACTTACATCAAACATACTTACATCAAACATACTTACATCAAACACACTTACATCAAACATACTTACATACAAGTATGTTACATCAAACATACTTACATCAAACATACTTACATCAAACATACTTACATCAAACATACTTACATCAAACATACTTACATCAAACATACTTACATCAAACATACTTACATCAAACACACTTACATCAAACATACTTACATCAAACATACTTACATCAAACATACTTACATCAAACATACTTACATCAAACATACTTACATCAAACATACTTACATCAAACATACTTACATCAAACATACTTACATCAAACATACTTACATCAAACATACTTACATCAAACATACTTACATCAAACATACTTACATCAAACATACTTACATCAAACACATTACATCAAACATACTTACATCAAACATACTTACATCAAAACATACTTACATCAAACATACTTACATCAAACATACTTACATCAAACATACTTACATCAAACACACTTACATCAAACATACTTACATCAAACATACTTACATCAAACATACTTACATCAAACATACTTACATCAAACATACTTACATCAAACATACTTACATCAAACATACTTACATCAAACACACTTACATCAAACATACTTACATCAAACATACTTACATCAAACATACTTACATCAAACATACTTACATCAAACATACTTACATCAAACATACTTACATCAAACATACTTACATCAAACATACTTACATCAAACATACTTACATCAAACATACTTACATCAAACATACTTACATCAAACATACTTACATCAAACATACTTACATCAAACATACTTATCATCAAACATACTTACATCAAACATACTTACATCAAACATACTTACATCAAACATACTTACATCAAACATACTTACATCAAACATACTTACATCAAACATACTTACATCAAACATACTTACATCAAAAACTTACATCAAACATACTTACATCAAACATACTTACATCAAACATACTTACATCAAACATACTTACATCAAACATACTTACATCAAACATACTTACATCAAACATACTTACATCAAACATACTTACATCAAACATACTTACATCAAACATACTTACATCAAACATCACTTACATCAAACATACTTACATCAAACATACTTACATCAAACATACTTACATCAAACATACTTACATCAAACATACTTACATCAAACATACTTACATCAAACATACTTACATCAAACATACTTACATCAAACATACTTACATCAAACATACTTACATCAAACATACTTACATCAAACATACTTACATCAAACACACTTACATCAAACATACTTACATCAAACATACTTACATCAAACATACTTCTACATCAAACATACTTACATCAAAACACACTTACATCAAACATACTTACATCAAACATACTTACATCAAACATACTTACATCAAACATACTTACATCAAACATACTTACATCAAACATACTTACATCAAACACACTTACATCAAACATACTTACATCAAACATACTTACATCAAACATACTTACATCAAACACACTTACATCAAACATACTTACATCAAACATACTTACATCAAACATACTTACATCAAACATACTTACATCAAACATACTTACATCAAACATACTTACATCAAACATACTTACATCAAAAACTTACATCAAACATACTTACATCAAACACATCATCAAACTTACATCAAACATACTTACATCAAACATACTTACATCAAACATACTTACATCAAACATACTTACATCAAACATACTTACATCAAACATACTTACATCAAACATACTTACATCAAAACATACTTACATCAAACATACTTACATCAAACATACTTACATCAAACATACTTACATCAAACATACTTACATCAATCAAACTTACATCAAACATACTTACATCAAACATACTTACATAAAAGTATGTTACATCAAACACATTTACATCAAACATACTTACATCAAACATACTTACATCAAACATACTTACATCAAACATACTTACATCAAACATACTTACATCAAACATACTTACATCAAACATACTTACATCAAACATACTTACATCAAACACACTTACATCAAACACACTTACATCAAACATACTTACATCAAACTTACATCATACATCAACATCAAACTACATCAAACATACTTACATCAAACATACTTACATCAAACACACTTACATTAAACATACTTACATCAAACACACACTTACATCAAACATACTTACCTCAAACACACTTACATCAAACACACTTACATCAAACATACTTACATCAAACACACTTACATCAAACACACTTACATCAAACATACTTACATCAAACATACTTACATCAAACATACTTACATCAAACATACTTACATCAAACATACTTACATCAAACATACTTACATCAAACATACTTACATCAAACATACTTACATCAAACATACTTACATCAAACATACTTACATCAAACATACTTACATCAAACATACTTACATCAAACACTTACATCAAACATACTTACATCAAACATACTTACATCAAACATACTTACATCAAACATACTTACATCAAACATACTTACATCAAACATACTTACATCAAACATACTTACATCAAACATACTTACATCAAACATACTTACATCAAACATACTTACATCAAACATACTTACATCAAACATACTTACATCAAACATACTTACATCAAACACTTCAAACATACTTACATCAAACACACTTACATCAAACATACTTACATCAAACATACTTACATCAAACATACTTACATAAAAACATTACATCAAACATACTTACATCAAACATACTTACATCAAACATACTTACATCAAACATACTTACATCAAACATACTTACATCAAACATACTTACATCAAACATACTTACATCAAACATACTTACATCAAACACACTTACATCAAACATACTTACATCAAACATACTTACATCAAACATACTTACATCAAACATACTTACATCAAACATACTTACATCAAACATACTTACATCAAACATACTTACATCAAACATACTTACATCAAACATACTTACATCAAACATACTTACATCAAACATACTTACATCAAAACACACTTACATCAAACATACTTACATCAAACACACTTACATCAAACATACTTACATCAAACATACTTACTTACATCAAACATACTTACATCAAACATACTTACATCAAACATACTTACATCAAACATACTTACATCAAACATACTTACATCAAACATACTTACATCAAACTTACATCAAAAACATCATTACATCAAACATACTTACATCAAACATACATCACAATACTTACATCAAACATTACATCAAACACTTACATCAAACATACTACATCACATCAAACACACTTACATCAAACATACTTACATCAAACATACTTACATCAAACATACTTACATCAAACATACTTACATCAAACATACTTACATATCAAACACTTACATCAAACATACTTACATCAAACATACTTACATCAAACATACTTACATCAAACATAATTACATCAAACATACACACATCAAACACACTTTCAGCAAACATACCTACATCAAACATACTTACATCAAACATACTTACATCAAACACTTACATCAAACATACTTACATCAAACATACTTACATCAAACATACTTACATCAAACACACTCACATCAAACATACTTACATCAAACATACTTACATCAAAACACACTTACATCAAACATACTTACATCAAACACACTTACATCATACAAACACATTACATCAAACATACTTACATCAAACATACTTACATCAAACATACTTACATCAAACAAACACTTACATCAAACATACTTACTTCAAAACATACTTACATCAAACATACTTACATCAAACATACTTACATCAAACATACTTACATCAAACATACTTACATCAAACATACTTACATCAAACTACTTACATCAAACATACTTACATCAAAAACATATCAAACACATCAAACATACTTACATCAAACATACTTACATCAAACATACATCAAACATACTTACATCAAACATACTTACATCAAACATACTTACATCAAACATACTTACATCAAACATACTTACATCAAACATACTTACATCAAACATACTTACATCAAAACACACTTACATCAAACATACTTACATCAAACATACTTACATCAAACATACTTACATCAAACATACTTTACATCAAACATACTACATCAAACATCAAACTTACATCAACATCAAACATACTTACATCAAACATACTTACATCAAACATACTTACATCAAACATATGTTTACATCAAACATATGTTACATCAAACATACTTACATCAAAATACTTACATCAAACATGTTTACATCAAACATGTTACATGTAAGTATGTTTGATGTAAGTATGTTTGATGTAAGTATGTTTGATGTAAGTATGTTTTGATGTATGTTTGATGTAAGTATGTTTGATGTAAGTGTGTTTGATGTAAGTATGTTTTGATGTATGTTTGATGTAAGTATGTTTGATGTAATTGTATGTTTGATGTAAGTATGTTTGTAATGTATGTTTGATGTATGTTTGATGTAAGTATGTTTGTTTGTAAGTATGTTTGATGTAAGTATGTTTGATGTAAGTATGTTTGATGTAAGTATGTTTGATGTAAGTGTATGTTTGATGTAAAGTGTTTGATGTAAGTATGTTTGATGTAAGTATGTTTGATGTAAGTTTATGTTTGATGTATGTTTGATGTAAGTTTGATGATGTAAGTATGTTTGTATGTATGTTTGATGTAAGTATGTTTGATGTAAGTATGTTTGATGTAAGTATGTTTGATGTAAGTATGTTTGATGTAAGTATGTTTGATGTAAGTATGTTTGTAAGTATTTTGATGTAAGTATGTTTGATGTATGTATGTTTGATGTAAGTATGTTTGATTAAGTATGTTTGATGTATGTGTTTGATGTAAGTATGTTTGATGTAAGTGTGTTTGATGTTTGATGTAAGTATGTTTGATGTAAGTATGTTTGATGTTTGATGTGTTTATGTTTGATGTAAGTATGTTTGATGTAAGTATGTTTGATATGTATGTTTTGATGATGTAAGTATGTTTGATGTAAGTATGTTTGATGTAAGTATGTTTGATGTAAGTATGTTTGATGTAAGTATGTTTGATGTAAGTATGTTTGATGTAAGTATGTTTTTTTATGTGAAGTATGTTTGATGTAAGTATGTTTGATGTAAGTATGTTTGATGTAAGTATGTTTGATGTAATGTTTGATGTTTGATGTAATGTTTGATGTATGTTTGATGTAAGTATGTTTGATGTAAGTATGTTTGATGTAAGTATGTTTGATGTAAGTATGTTTGATGTAAGTATGTTTGATGTAAGTGTGTTTGATGTAAGTATGTTTGATGTAAGTATGTGTTTGATGTAAGTATGTTTGATGTAAGTATGTTTGATGTAATGTATGTTTGATGTAAGTATGTTTGATGTAAGTATGTTTGATGTAAGTATGTTTGATGTAAGTATGTTTGATGTAAGTATGTTTGATGTTTGATGTATGTTTGATGTATGTTTGATGTAAGTATGTTTGATGTAAGTGTGTTTGATGTAAGTGTGTTTGAGGTAAGTATGTTTGATGTAAGTGTGTTTGATGTAAGTATGTTTAATGTAAGTGTGTTTGATGTATGTATGTTTGATGTATGTTTGATGTAAGTATGTTTGATGTAAGTATGTTTGATGTAAGTATGTTTGATGTAAGTATGTTTGATGTAAGTATGTTTGATGTAAGTATGTTTGATGTAAGTATGTTTATGTATGTTTGAAGTATGTTTGATGTAAGTATGTTTGATGTAAGTGTGTTTGATGTGTTTGATGTAAGTATGTTTGATGTAATGTATGTTTGATGTAAGTATGTTTGATGTAAGTATGTTTGATGTAAGTATGTTTGATGTAAGTATGTTTGATGTGAAGTATGTTTGATGTAAGTGTTTGATGTAAGTATGTTTGATGTAAGTATGTTTGATGTAAGTATGTTTGATGTAAGTATGTTTGATGTAAGTATGTTTGATGTAAGTATGTTTGATGTAAGTATGTTTGATGTAAGTATGTTTGATGTAAGTATGTTTGATGTAAGTATGTTTGATGTAAGTATGTTTGATGTAAGTATGTTTGATGTAAGTGTGTTTGATGTAAGTATGTTTGATGTAAGTGTGTTTGATGTAAGTATGTTTGATGTTGTTTGTAAGTATGTTTGATGTAAGTATGTTTGATGTAAGTATGTTTGATGTAAGTATGTTTGATGTAAGTATGTTTGATGTGTAAGTGTTTGATGTAAGTATGTTTGATGTAAGTATGTTTGATGTAAGTATGTTTGATGTAAGTATGTTTGATGTAAGTATGTTTGATGTAAGTATGTTTGATGTGTTTATGTTTGATGTTTGATGTAAGTATGTTTGATGTAAGTATGTTTGATGTAAGTATGTTTGATGTAAGTATGTTTGATGTAAGTATGTTTGATGTAAGTATGTTTGATGTAAGTATGTTTTTATGTTTGATGTAAGTATGTTTGATGTAAGTATGTTTGATGTAAGTATGTTTGATGTAAATGTTTGATGTTTGTTTGATGTATGTTTGATGTAAAGTATGTTTGATGTAAGTATGTTTGATGTAAGTGTGTTTGATGTAAGTATGTTTGATGTAAGTATGTTTGATGTAAGTATGTTTGATGTAAGTGTGTTTGATTGTAGTAAGTATGTTTGATGTAAGTATGTTTGATGTAAGTATGTTTGATGTAAGTAAGTATGTTTGATGTAATGTGTTTTGTTTGATGTAAGTATGTTTGATGTAAGTATGTTTGATGTAAGTATGTTTGATGTAAGTGTTTGATGTAAGTATGTTTGATGTAAGTATGTTTGATGTATGTTTGATGTAAGTATGTTTGATGTAAGTATGTTTGATGTAAGTGTTTGTTTGATGTAAGTATGTTTGATGTAAGTATGTTTGATGTAAGTATGTTTGATGTAAGTATGTTTAATGTAAGTGTGTTTGATGTATGTATGTTTGATGTATGTTTGATGTAAGTATGTTTGATGTAAGTATGTTTGATGTAAGTATGTTTGATGTAAGTATGTTTGATGTTTGATGTATGTTTGATGTATGTTTGATGTAAGTATGTTTGATGTAAGTATGTTTGATGTAAGTATGTTTGATGTAAGTATGTTTGATGTAAGTATGTTTGATGTAAGTATGTTTGATGTAAGTATGTTTGATGTAAGTATGTTTGATGTAAGTATGTTTGATGTAAGTATGTTTGATGTTGAAGTATGTTTGATGTAAGTATGTTTGATGTAAGTATGTTTGATGTAAGTATGTTTGATGTAAGTATGTTTGATGTAAGTATGTTTGATGTAAGTATGTTTGATGTAAGTATGTTTGATGTAAGTATGTTTGATGTAAGTATGTTTGATGTAAGTATGTTTGATGTAAGTATGTTTGATGTAAGTATGTTTGATGTAAGTATGTTTGATGTAAGTATGTTTGATGTAAGTGTGTTTGATGTAAGTATGTTTGATGTAAGTATGTTTGATGTAAGTGTGTTTGATGTAAGTATGTTTGATGTAAGTATGTTTGATGTAAGTATGTTTGATGTAAGTATGTTTGATGTAAGTATGTTTGATGTAAGTATGTTTGATGTAAGTATGTTTGATGTAAGTATGTTTGATGTAAGTATGTTTGATGTAAGTATGTTTGATGTAAGTATGTTTGATGTAAGTATGTTTGATGTAAGTATGTTTGATGTAAGTATGTTTGATGTAAGTATGTTTGATGTAAGTATGTTTGATGTAAGTATGTTTGATGTAAGTATGTTTGATGTGTAGTGTATGTTTGATGTAAGTATGTTTGATGTAAGTATGTTTGATGTAAGTATGTTTGATGTAAGTATGTTTGATGTAAGTATGTTTGATGTAAGTATGTTTGATGTAAGTGTGTTTGATGTAAGTATGTTTGATGTAAGTGTGTTTGATGTAAGTGTGTTTGATGTAAGTATGTTTGATGTAAGTATGTTTGATGTAAGTATGTTTGATGTAAGTATGTTTGATGTAAGTATGTTTGATGTAAGTATGTTTGATGTAAGTATGTTTGATGTAAGTATGTTTGATGTAAGTATGTTTGATGTTGTAAGTGTTTGATGTAAGTATGTTTGATGTAAGTATGTTTGATGTAAGTATGTTTGATGTAAGTATGTTTGATGTAAGTATGTTTGATGTAAGTATGTTTGATGTAAGTATGTTTGATGTAAGTATGTTTGATGTATGTTTTGATGTTTGATGTTTGATGTAAGTATGTTTGATGTAAGTATGTTTGATGTAAGTATGTTTGATGTAAGTATGTTTGATGTAAGTATGTTTGATGTAAGTGTATGTTTGATGTAAGTATGTTTGATGTAAGTGTTTGTTTGATGTAAGTATGTTTGATGTAAGTATGTTTGATGTAAGTATGTTTGATGTAAGTATGTTTGATGTAAGTATGTTTGATGTAAGTATGTTTGATGTAAGTATGTTTGATGTAAGTATGTTTGATGTAAGTGTGTTTGATGTAAGTATGTTTGATGTAAGTATGTTTGATGTAAGTATGTTTGATGTAAGTATGTTTGATGTAAGTATGTTTGATGTAAGTATGTTTGATGTAAGTATGTTTGATGTAAGTATGTTTGATGTAAGTGTGTTTGATGTAAGTTATGTTTGATGTAAGTATGTTTGATGTAAGTATGTTTGATGTAAGTATGTTTGATGTAAGTATGTTTGATGTAAGTATGTTTGATGTAAGTATGTTTGATGTAAGTATGTTTGATGTAAGTATGTTTGATGTAAGTATGTGTG
>JAOTOM010000594.1:0-21452 GCA_034440615.1 Ashinkailepas kermadecensis
CAGCCAAGGGGCCGTCATCCCCTTAGCAACCAAAAAGACATGAGATGAAACAAGAAATTTGGAGATGCTCACCGCGCAAAAACAAAAATGTTGGACGCTTCAAGCGCGACAAAAGCGTTTTCAATGTCATGTCATTTTTTAGGTCAGCCCCCACATTAGAGGATCCTGGCTGCGCCACTGAGCATATATACCATTATATTCCAACATATATTGTGGCATTACGCGAAGTAGACAATCTCGTAATGGTTACCGGTCCGTGGGTGAAAAAAACGAATGTTCTAAAGGTATTGAAAGACGAGCCGATAACTGTCCCCTAACTGTTGTCCGCATTGCGTAATCTTCTTGTACCCACATAGGTATAATGTGCGAATACCGCTGTACCACATAGGTACAGCGGTACGATACAGAACTACAAAGATGATTGTCCATTTGGTGTGTTGGGTCGATATATAGGCCTCAAAATCGCGAATGTTTTGAGCGTTGATGTGAGTTATATGTCATAACTAAGAGTATATTCAGATACGTTGGAACGGTAATGGCCGGCACGCCTATTCCGACTGTGGTGTGCCTTGAAAATGTTTCGACTGGAGTCGTAAGAAGACTCACGACCCATACCCAGTCATTTTCAAGACTCACAATAGCCGTTGGAGTAGTCGCAGTGATATGACGTACAGGTCATTACTATTACAACATATACAATGCCGCCGTACATTCAGCACGTTTTCCGATAACTATGTTCAGATACTGTGGAAAGCTGGATGAATCGAATGTACATGTCCCGTCACTCAGCTATGGTATCTAGCAAATCAGTAACATGGGAATCAGGCTTTCAATATCAGCATTTCGCTTCAATCTGCAACAGTTCCGGAAATTTGCAGCTCCGTTCTAGGCTCGATCGCTAAGCGCCGTGCTGATCAATGCCATACCTGCAGGCAGCCCGGTACTACCGACCGCCACCACGCCACGAAACGTTTCACCCTCCGACCACAGAACCGGCGCGAGGGGATCAGGTGTCAGACCGGAGGGGAGGTCTGACAGGTGATCACTCTTTCGAGATATGGCAATGGGCAGCCCGCCGGGGACTCAGAGTTACACACTTGCGGCAGTACAGACGAAATTCGACAAACCGGCTGTGGCAGTCAAAGGGTTAAAACACAAATTTACCAAAATGAGCAGTAACAGCATGTTCATCACATTCCTAAACATTGCACGGAAAAAAATTAAGCAGAAATTACCTTAAGCTGTAAATTTACCAAAAGGTGGGCCAACCCCTGGACGGAAATGCAACACTAGGTGCCCGAATCCTGGGCAGAAAGGGCACTAAGAGCAGTGGAATGAAAGTATTAATAAAGGTAAATTAAAAACAGCTCTTCTTGACGACAAACGTGGTAGTTATGTGATATTAACATGGAAACCCTGAGCACAAATCAGAAAAAAGCATGGACTGGACTTGTTCAAGCTTACCTGCCAACTCCTTCAACTACTGTTACTTTGGGAATTAAATATCAGCAAGCTATTTATTCACTATCTAAAATCACACCAATCCGCAGATACATCAGAAGGTGCGAAGTACAAAAAACGAATCAGTACGACGTCACATGAGATTGACCTCCGGATTAAACACTGCGCGCAATTGCACCACAACTGTCTTACCTTCGTCACATTTGTCACTGTAACCTCAAATTTAGACTTTAGGCGCTGGAATTTCTGTAACTGGAATTTTTTATTTGGATGTTACGATTTTGGATGTTCTCAGGAACGCCCATCACGATTTGTGACATTTAATGTGCGCTCGTGTCTATCGATACAAATCGACGCCCCTGCTTTGGAGAAAAAAATAGAAACAAAAATTAAGCAATATATATTCTGAAAATTTTCTAAATTGAACAACCGAACCCAACTTACCCGAACCTAATGTCAGCTGCTTTTGAAGGAAAATTTCCGATTTTATTTTATTTTTGAAAATGATTGAACATTTGTTCCAAGGTAAACAACTAAACAAGCCTAACCTAGCCAAATCGGTATTATTGTGCTTTAAGGTGGTAACAAGACAAGTTTTTACACACATTTGCCTCCATATAGCAAGCAAATGGGTTAGGTTTGGTTAAGTTAGGTTAGTTTAGGCTTTTCAAGTTGGAAAATTTTTTTAAAAAATTCCAAAAAAAGTTTCCCCCAAAAATTGCAAATTATTTGGTAACCTTGCAGTCTAAGGTGTTCTTTTTTTTCCTTTAAAACAAAACAAAAATATGAAGAATACCATGTTTATGACGGTGACTAAGATGATTGGACCCAGATATTTGCTGTGCTTACTTTTCAGGTTGTGAGCAAAATAATGCTAAAAAGGCTTTGAGTTCGGTAACATAGCATAAACATAAATGTTTTTTTTTAATGCAACAAACTCTAACCTAGCCTACCCTAACCTATCTTTTGAGAAAAACAAATTAAACTAAATTAAAATGTCACTTAATTTATTTTCCGAAAATTCTCAACCTTAAAAAAGAAACCTAACCGAGCCTAACCTAACCTAAGCTGATTTTGAATACAAGATTATATTTTCTTGTGAACATGGTTGTAATTTTTTTTCGGAAACTTTTGGGTATTATTGTGCTCTAAGGTGGGAACAATAAAAGTTGTATGGGCGTTGTATGACCAACGCAGTCAATGCGGCCGTAAACCCAAATAACCAACCAACCCAGAAAGATGTAAGCTGTACTTCCACAGTGGAGGGAATTCCAGCTATTTTGTTTGTTTTTGCACACAATTTTATACGTTTCAGCAAAAGGTGGAGAGTCGGTCCACTATCTAATCCAAATCTGGTTCTATTCAGTACAAAATGTGCTGGTTAACATCAATGTTTCTACCTAGCATGGTGTTTTTCATTTTTTCCCTTTAGCTTTCTTATCAGCATAAAATAGCATAGGTTATTCGGGGGGCCCAAATCAACATGGGGGCGGGCAAGATCAACATTGGTGGGGCCATAGCCCCCACAAAAGGATACAAATCGACGCCCCTGCATACATGCATGATTTTGCACTGATGAAAATTTAATTTCATCTGCCATTTTTGGACCACTTCACAAGCTCTTCTAAGTCTTTCTGCAGCATGTACCTAGGTGCCTACGTACCAGGTAAATATCAAGCTGATAGTGTGATGCGTGGGCTGTTGAGGTTAATTATAGTTTGTATGTCCACAGTGGCGTCGCGACGAAATTCTTCCAGGGGGGGGGGCAAGGTCGAAAGGGGGCCTCCTGTTACCCGAAAGGGGGCCTCCATTGTGTTAGGGTCTCATATTGTTTTTAGGCTCTTATACTATGGTTCGAGGATGGGGAACATGATTTCATATCGGTTTTTGTTTGTTCTTGGCATGGTGCATCATTTACTCAAAACGCAATATCACTAATCATTTTGGCTGAAAACTGGGCCATAACAGGGTATAAATAAGTAATATTTGGATAAATGCATAAGTGCCAAAACAAACCATCGTCTCAATGCTTTCTCGAATCTTCCCGCTGGCCTCTAGATTGCAGCGAGCTGGCGGGGCTGGTGCTAAGCATATCTTACAGATATCTGCCATTGATCAACCCACTTTTAAGTTCTCCAAGTCTAACTGAATATAGCTAGATTCATCACTACTGTTATTTATTCCCATCAGCTTGATGTCATAAGCAAAGCTTGAACGACCATTTCTCAGTCCAAGGACGACAATTTCGTAAAGGTGACAACGAGAAGTGGATTGCATTAGTTTGTATAGCGTCATCTTAGGAATTTGTTTATTTTTATAACATTTGGTGCTGGCTGCAAGGCAACTGTCACACGAGCTAAAATATATCCTCAGCGAATAAATTCACGGCAAGAACAAGCATTGAACACCAATGCATAAATGACAATGCAACGATGCAACAATGTCAGTACATACATAATCCAAGCCTTCACATTCCACGCCGTCACACCCATCGTTTTCGCTGTGCTGTGCCGTTTTGTAAATGACGTTGAGCAGGTATGAAAGCTGGGAAGGTCTAATCATGCAGGCTGTTAGTTAGTTAGTTAGTTATTGTGGTTTAGGGGCGCATCGCATGCAGGCTGTAATAACAGAAAAGAAGTTTGTTGGAAAAAATGCATTTAAAAACATCATTCATCCCATTTCATATGGGGCATGGATGTTGTATTGCATGCTTATGAGGGTAATTTGTCCCCTCAATGTTGGCTTTCCCCATGGGCGTATGTTTCGGAAAATTATTGAGGGACCAATGGAGTACCTATATTTGCGTCAAGCAGGAGGGGGCAAACGGATTTGCAGGGGGGAGGGCACCTACGCCCATTAAAAAGTCCTTGGATTTCGACCGCTATTTTGTCAAAGGGTACATTTCGAAATAATATAATTAGTCATCAACTAAATTGTCCTGTGGAGGGGCCTAATCTACCACTATGGTTTCTGATTGGTCGGATTTCAACCCTAACTCCACCACTCAGTTCTAAGGTTTTCTTTTGGTATCCCTTGATAAGTTACCTCACACTGCTGAAATTACACCTATACCACAAACCCGGATCGGTATCCCAAAAAAATCAAGCTGGAGCCCTCCAAAAAAAGGAGAGATTCCAGCAAATAAATGTCAGGGTCAGGAAAATGGCTCTGTTACACCGAACATTTTTTTCAAGATGACTTCAAAAATTGCGTATGACTTCGAAAAGCATACCGGATCTCGAAAACTCGAGGTGGGATACATGGCGTCAGAGGTTCGAAAAATCAGGCCGGGATTCGGACTTTTAATAAAAAAACAGGAAAGATCCACAAAAATCGCGTTGAGCCCAGAAAGCTGGCGTTGGGTCTCCGGAACCACGTGCCTGGGCGCGATAAGTCGCGCTGGGACCCATACAAAAATCGCACCGAAGCCCCAAAATCATACTGGGGCCCCACAAATGTGTGTCAGAAGCCCCAAATATACACATCGAGACCCTAAGAGTACAACGTTGCCAGAAACTACAACTAACCCTCCAAAGCGCACAAAAGTCTCCCAAAAACCGATAGGGCCTTAAAACATGCGTTGCAGCCCTAAATAAACATACCGGGAGCTCTAAGAAAAATACACTGCAAGCTCGCAAGGCGCACATGGACCATGAGAACGCACAAGGGCCTGGAAAAGAGGCTGGGACCACGAAAGGCAACATGGTTCCAAAACGTACAAAACGACCGGGACCTAAATAAACAGATTGGGATCTTCGAAAACGCCCCGACACGTAAAACATACTCGGTGCACAAAAAAACGCAACAAAGCCCTAAAACGAGCATGGTTTAGAAGATGTATTAGGCCCATAACTTCAAAGTAAAATGTATTACCCACCACTTTAAAATACCAAATTTTACAATTTCAGGCATTGCAGTTCATAGCACTCGGCCGCCACGACGGCAACGTCAGTGCACGTGCACACCCATTTTTCGTATTCGGTGCATTCGCCACACTTCGTGCGATGCTATGGTTTCTGCTAGGCCTTCTCCGTTTTGCTAATTGCTGCCACATGATATACTTGCACCATATTTGGCGTGATGGAATGATTCGCATGGGCGTTCGCTTCGAAAAGTCGATTGATTAAATTCGATCATTAGTTTCCTACTTCCCACATTTTCTGGTAGCTATGAAATGCGGTTTCCGCTGAGCTTTGATGCACTTCATATCTTTGCTGCTATCCTCCCAGATTGGATACCGAACCGAGGCCATACCTCGGCGTTTTTTTTTACCCGTTGCGTCTTTCTTGGTCTATGATTGTGTATTATGGCTCCAATCCATTTTTGTTAGGGGCCTAAAGCATTTTCGAACCCCCTGCTCGTTTTAGGGTTTGTTGAATTTTTGTACACCGAGGATTTTGACGTGTCAGGGCGTTTACGAAGATCCCGATGTGTTTATTTAGCGCCGGTTTTTTTGTTTGTTTTGGAACCATGTTGCCTTTTGCGGCCCCAGCCACCTTTTCAGGCTATTGTGCGTTATCATGACCCCTGTGTGCCTTGAGAGCTTCCGGTGTATTTTTTTAGACCTCCCGGTATGTATATTTATGGCTGCAACGCTTGTGTTAAGGCCCTGTCGCTTTTTGTGAGACTGTGCGCTTTGGAGGGTCAGTTGTATTTTCGGCCCCCGTTGTGCTCTTAGGGTCCCGATGTGTTTATTTTGGGCTTCTGACGCACACTTGTGGGGCCCAAGTACAATTTTGGGGCTTCGGTACGATGTTTCTAGGTCCCAGGGTGGCTTATCGCACCCAGGCGCCTGGTTCCGGAGACCCAACCACAGTTTTCTGGGCTCGATACGATGTTGTGAAACTTTTCTGATTTTTAAAAAATCCGAATCCCGGCCTGATTTCTCGAGCACTTGGCGCCATGTTTTTGTATCCCACCTCGATTGTTCGAGATCCGGTTTGTTTTTCGGTGCCGTACGCAATTTGTGAAGGCATCTGATAATATGTTCGGTGCTCCAGAGCCATTTTTTTTACCTGGGCATTTAGTTGTTGGAATCCATCCTTATTTTGGAGGGCTCCAGCTTGATTTGTGTTTGTGTTTGTGGTCACACTGTGCTTACGTGTGGCCCTAGACGGCAATTTTGTAGAGCCTCGACGGGACTACCGATGGGAATTGTGGGTCCCAAGCGCGATATTTTGGGGGCCCGGTTCGAGTTTGTGCGATGCGTTGTATTTAGCTGTGGCCCCAACGCGATTTTGGCGGTTCCTGTCGCAATTTTTCGGGCCTCGGAGCGAGTTTTCCGGGGCTCGCCGTATTTATTTGGAGACCAATACGCGAATTCTGGTGGACCGACGCGAATTTTGGTGGCCCTAGCGCGATTTTTGAGGCCCCCGACACGATTCTTGGGAGCTTATCCCTCTCAGGATGGAGGGGGCATTTGCCCCTTTGATATAGCACTGCGGCCACTGAAGGAGTTTTTTTCCGTCCCAGAGTGACATTCCGGTTAAAATTGATTTTGGGGGCAGTTGCAACTTTTAGGGCCCCGGCGCGACCTTCTGGGCCTCCAGTGTGATTTTCAAGGGCTGCAACGCGACTTTTTTGGGTCCAATGTGATCTTTTGGGCCCCGACGTCATTTTCTTGGATCCCTAGCGCGAGCTATAGCGGCCTCGACACTTTTTGGGGTCCAATGCGTTTTGGAGGCTTTTGGCGTCATTGTTGGGCCCACAGAGTGATTATTCATGTCCGGATTGTTCTTCGTTGCTCCGGCGTCATTTGTTTTGGTCCCAATGAGACTTTTGGGGCACGGTACGACCTGTCGTGCCCCTTGCATGATTTTCGTGGTCCGGGCGTGAATTTTCGGCACCCCAGGCTCCGCGTAATTTGCGGGGGCCCCGGCCGGATCTTTTGGGGCCCATATCGTGATTTTAAAATACCCAGACTCGACTCTTACTATTTCTTAGGTGGTTCTTCTTGCAAATTATAGGCCTCCTGTCGCGTCGTCTCATTTCCTAGAGCCTTTTTACCGGTTTTCGATGTCTCCTTGTGTGTCCTACCCTCCTCCATATTCAATGGTCCTCCTCTCCCGTCTTGGAGGGCCTCTTGCATTCTGGGGCCCCTTTAACATGGCATGGGGCTTCCTCTCATCTTCGAGGGGCATTTTCTGCCAAATTAGGGGCCTCTTGCCACGTCTCGTGTGCCTCCTCCTTTATCCTGGCAAAGCCTTACCCGTCTTGAGGGATCTTCAATTTTGGAAACCTCACCTCCTTCCATACCTGCTATCACTCCCATCTTAAGGGCCTCCTCTCATTTCCTAGGAACTCTTTCCGGTCTTCTGGACCTCATTTGGTCCTAGAGACCTACTCCTTCCCGAGTCAGGCAGGTGCCTCATTTCTCTTCTAGAGGCCTTCTTTTTCAAATTAGGGGCCTCCTCTCACGTCTTGGGGGCCTCCTGCTCTGCGTTCTCCTGCTCTGTGCTCTGGATTCGATCTTTACCCATCTTAGGGGTGGTCTCTTATCTCCTGGTGGACTCCTCTTCTCTCCCAGGCGCCGCCTCTGCTAAATTACTGGCAACCTTTCCTATCTTAGTGGCCTTGTTATTTCCCGGGGACCTTCTTAGCCGTCTTCGAGCCTTCTTTTCCGCTTGGGAGCCATCTCTCTGATCCAATGGCCTTTCTCTCCTATTTTAGGGGCCTCCTCGTTCATCATGGGGTCTCGTTTCCAATCTTGTGTCGTTCCCTTCCGAATTAGGTGCCTCCTGCCACGTCTCTGGATCATCCTTTTCTATCTCGGTGGAACCTCACCCGTTTGGGGCCTGCTTTTGCGTCTCCGAAACCTCATCTCATATCTTCCTTCCTTTTCCGTCTTAGGGCCTCCTCTCATATTCTGGGGCCTCCTTTCCGGTGTTGGAGCCTCTTTTGCAATCCTGGTTTCCTCCGTGCCATTTTTGACACTCTCTTGATTTCTGGGGACTCCTACCCTCTCCTAGGTGACTCCTTTTTCAAATTAGGGGCCTCCTCTCACGTCATGGGGGCCTCCTCATCTGTGTCTGGAGCCTCATTATCCTCTTAGCAGGGTGCTTTTGCGTCCTAGTCCTAGATCTTCTCTTCCAGGTTCCTCCTCTTCCAAAATATGGGCCTCATCTGGCTGGTCTCGGTGGCCTTCTCTCATTCCTGCGGAAACCTTCCTACCCGTCTTGGGGCACCTATTGCGTCCGGAGAAGTCTCCCCTATCACGTCTTAATTTTATATTGCAGGGGCATCTTCCGTCTTGGGGGCCTCATTTTCCAACTTAAGAATATCCTGCCACCCATCGGAAGCCTTTTCGTCTAACCTGGGTGGCTTCTTGCCCGTCTCGGTGGCATCCTTTCCGTCCTGAGGGCTTCCTTTTCATGCTGGGGTCTCCTTTTCGTCCTGGGGGCTTCTTTTCGTCCTGGGGGCTACCTTCCTATCTCTGTTCTCTGTTCTACGTCTAGTCTTACGTCCTTTTCGTCCTTGGGTGCATCCTTTTCGTTCTAGGGGCCTCCTTTTCGTCCTGGGGCCTCCTTTTAGTCCTGGGGGCCTCCTCCCAATCTCTGTTCTACGTCTTGGGGTGTCCTTGCGTTATGGGGCATCCTTTTCGTCCTGGGGGCCTCCTTTTCGTCCTGGGGGCCACCTCACAATCTCTGTTCTACGTCTTAGGGGCCTTCTTTTCGTCCTGGTGACCTCCTTTTCGTCCTGGGGGCTTCCTTTTCGTCCTGGGGGCCACCTCACAATCTCTGTTCTACGTCTTAGGGGCCTCCTTTTCGTCCTGGGGCCTCCTTTTCATCCTGGGGGCCTCCTTTTCGTCCTGGGGGCCTCCTTTTCGTCCTGGGGGCCTCCTTTTCGTCCTGGGGCCTCCTTTTCGTCCTGGGGGCCTCCTTGTCGTCCTGGGGGCCTCCTTTTCTTCCTGGGGGCCTCCTTTTCGTCCTGGGGACCTCATCCCAATCTCTGCTATACGTCTTTGGGGCATCCTTTTCGTCCTTTGGTGCATCCTTTTCGTCCTGTGGTTGGTTGGTTGATTGTTGGAGTGTAGGGGCGCATGGACTGCGTCTTTCGTCCTGGGGGCCTCCTTTTCGTCCTGGGAGCCTCCTTTTCGTCCTGGGGGCCTCCTTTTCGTCCTGGGGGCGTCCTTTCGTCCTGGGGGCCTCCTCCCAATCTCTGTTCTACGTCTTGGTGCCTTCTTTTTCGTCCTGGGGCCTCCTTTTCGTCCTGGGGCCTCCTTTTCGTCCCGGGGGCCTCCTTTTCGTCCTGGGGGCCTACTCCCAATCTCTGTTCTACGTCTTGGGGGCTTCCTTTGCGTTATGGGGCACCCTTTTCGTCCTGGGGACTTCCTTTTCGTCCTGGGGGACACCTCACAATCTCTGTTCTACGTCTTAGGTGCATCCTTTTCGTCCTGGTGGCCTCCTTTTCGTCCTGGGTGCCTCCTTTTCGTCCTGGGGGCCTCCTTTTCATCCTGGGGGCCTCCTTTTCGTCCTGGGGGCCTCCTTTTCGTCCTGGGGCCTCCTTTTCGTCCTGGGTACCTCATCCCAATCTCTGTTCTACGTCTTTGGGGCATCCTTTTCGTCCTTTGGTGCATCCTTTTCGTCCTGGGGTTGGTTGGTTGATTGATTGTTGGAGTGTAGGGGCGCATGGACTGCGTCTTTCGTCCTGTGGGCCTCGTTTTCGTCCTGGGAGCTTCCTTTTCGCCCTGGGGGCCTCCTTTTCGTCATGGGGGCCTCCTTTTCGTCCTGCGGGCCTCCTCCCAATCTCTGTTCTACGCCTTGGTGCCTTCCTTTTCGTCCTGGGGCCTCCTTTTCGTCCCGGGGGCCTCCTTTTCGTCCTGGGGGCCTCCTCCCAATCTCTGTTCTACGTCTTGGGGCCTCCTTTTCGTCCTTGGATGCATCCTTTTCGTCCTGGGGTCTCCTTTTCGTCCTGGGGGCGTCCTCCCAATCTCTGTTCTACGTCGTGGTGCCTCCTTTTCGTCCTGGGGCCTCCTTTTCGTCCTGGGGGGCCTCCTTCCAATCTGTGTTCTACGTCTTGGGGCCTCCTTTTCGTCCTTGGGTGCATCCTTTTCGTCATGGGGTCTCCTTTTCGTCCTGGGGGGCCT
Organism: Ashinkailepas kermadecensis; assembly: GCA_034440615.1. Classification (NCBI taxonomy): domain Eukaryota; kingdom Metazoa; phylum Arthropoda; class Thecostraca; family Neolepadidae; genus Ashinkailepas; species Ashinkailepas kermadecensis. Next base: position 10,547 of record JAOTOM010000594.1, read on the forward strand.
CCTTTTCGTCCTGGGGGCCTCCTCCCAATCTCTGTTCTACGTCTTGAGGCCTCCTTTTCGTCATGGGGGCCTCCTCCCAATCTCTGTTCTACGTCTTGTGGCCTCTTTTTCGTCCTGGGGGCCTCCTTTTCGTCCCGGGTGGCCTCCTTTTCGTCCTGGGGGCCTCCTCCCAATCTCTGTTCTACGTCTTGAGCCCTCCTTTTCGTCGTGGGGCCTCCTTTTCGTCATGGGGCCTCCTCCCAATCTCTGTTCTACGTCTCTTATAGAGACCTGATTATATTTCCTGGTGGCCTCGTCAGTTTTGAGGCCTCATTGACAGCATGATATTCTGTCCCGTCGGCCTCCTTGCTCACCTTTTTTGCTGTGCATTTGCGGATAGGGGCCTCCTCAAATTTCAGGGTGGGGGGGCGCCCCCCTGTTTCACGGCAGGGGGGCGACTGCCCCCTGCCCCCCGGTGGCGACGCCCTTGTATGTCCACTCTCTCAATGATAACTGATTGTTGTTCACGGGACTGGATTGTATGCAAGTTTGACAATGACAATTGGTTTTTGTGCACACCATTTTGAATTTTGTAGCAAAAGGTGGAGAGTCAGTCCACTATCTAACCCAAATCTCTTTTTTTCATTACAAAATGTGCTGGTTAACATCAACTACATTTTCTATGTACCTAGCATGGTGTTTTTCTTCTTTTTTCCTTCAACTTATTTATCAGCATAAAAATAGCATATGTTATTGGGGGGGGGGGGCAAATCAACATTGGGGGGGGGGGGCAAGATCAACATTGGTGGGGCCCTGGCCCCTACAAAAGGATACAAATCGACGCCCCTGCCATCTAGACATTAGGGGATGTCCCCATCCTAGCCCCGCCTTCAGCGCCTAAAATATCACACGAACTATAACGTAAACTGCCATTTATGTAAACATCCACATGCCTGCACCTTGATCGCAAACACCCGCTTTTATAGTCAGACATGTAACGTACTCGCTTCAAAGGTGGCGCAAATGACCTCTGTGGTCCGGTACGCCAGAAAAAATCACTCACCCACCCATGTGCAGTGAAATTGAAACATGCCTGATCAGGGACGTCGATTTGCATCCTTTTGCGGGGCCCATAGCCCCCCCCCATGCTGATCATGGCCCCCCAATGTTGATTTGCCCCCCCCCCCTCCCCCCCAATAACCAATGCTATTTGTATGCTGATACAAAGCTAAAGGAAAAAAGAATAAAAACACTGTGTTAGGTACATAGAAGACTTAGTTGATGTTAACCAGGACATTTTATACTGAAAAAGAACAGATTTGGATTAGATAGTGGACTGAGTATCCAACTTTTGCTACACAATTCAAAATTATGTGGAAAAGAACAAAACTACCAATTTCTGCAATATACGAATAAACACTTGTGACGTCATCAAGGTTTGAAGTCGAACTTTCGTGTACCTTTTAAAATAATGGTATTTTTGCGGCGTTTAATAATGGTGTTTTTGCGGCGTACGAAACATTGGTCTTGTCAAGGCTATTTCTTGTATAGCATTGGTCTTGTATGACTGTAAGGTTTGCTTAAAAGTCATGTGAGCCATAGCTTTCTTTTTTTAAATTGTTTTAGGAATACCAATTATAATGCAGTGGCCATGCAGCTTCTTGCTGACTTTTCTCTGTCATGGTATCATAAGCTGGCAGATTTGCCCACACATGGCTCTCGTTTTTCCCCATATCAATATTGCATGCATGTATTGTCATTGGGCATGTAGGTAGGTACCTACCTAGGTAAATATCAAACTGATGGTGTGATAGGTGGGCTGCTGAAGATAATTATAGTTTGCATATCCACAATCTCAATGATGATTGTCATTGCTGCTCACTGGACAATGCAATTTTGACAATGACTGGAAATTAAGAATGGATTTTTCCCTGTTTAAGCTCATATGCGTGTGGTTTTGCCATTGGTGGTGTGTACAAACTTCAGTATGACAATCCAACTGTTGTTTTGTGGCTTAACATTTTTGAAAAAGACAATCTGGTTTAAAATGCATCATCAGCGAATCTTAACATTTTATGCTGTAGGTTGGTTATTGGTTTTACGACACATCGACCGTTGAGTCATATAGCGTCGCCAATCCCTCACGCCGATTGGTCGCGGGCGAAGAGTAGCGACAGGTAAGACTCGAGCCCACTATCTTTCGATTGTGAGACGAGCATCTTACCCCTAGACCACTCGTCCCCTACATTTTATGCTGTAAGTTTTCCTTGCACAGTGGAGGGAAATCTAGCTATTTTGTTGTTTTTTTGCACATAATTTTGAATTGTGTAGCAAAAGTTGGATACTCAGTCCACTATCTAATCCAAATCTGTTCTTTTTCAGTACAAAATGTGCTGGTTAACATCAACTAAGTTTTCTATGTACCTAACACAGTGTTTTTCTTCTTTTTTTCCTTTAGCTTTGTATCAGCATACAAATAGCATGGGTTATTGGGGGGGCCCAAATCAACATTGGGGGGGGGGGCCAAGATCAGCATGGGGGGCCATGGACCCCGCAAAAGGATACAAATCGACTCCCCTGGCTAAATGGTACAAAGTCATCATGGCAAAATGTTCTTAATGGAGTCCCTCAGGGGTGGGTACTGGGGCAACTATTGTTCATTATATTTGTGAATAGCATTGAATGTGGCCTAAGCAGTAATGTTTTGAAATTTGTGGATGATTTGAAGATCTTTAGGGCAATAACAGGGCACAATTAGCAGGTTTTGCTGCAGAACGACTTAGACGAGCTTGTGAAGTTGTCCGAAAAATGGCAAATGAAGTTTAATTTTGATAAGTGCAAAGTCATGCATGTAGGTAGGCAGAATATGAAGGTGCCATACTTGATGGGTGGCCAAGTATTATCTGTGACTCAGCAGGAGAAGGACTTAGGTGTTATTTTGAACACAAAATTGGGGGCATCAGAACAGACCAAAGAAGCCAGGAAAAAAGGCACTAAGAATGCTTGGGGCAATACAGAGGAATGTGTCATACAAAAGTGAGGAGGTCATCAGGAAGCTTTACTGTGCATATGTCAGGCCACATTTAGAATACTTTGTCCAAGCTTGGTCCCCTAGTTATGAGAAAGATTGTTGGCTTTTAGAGAGAGTACAAAAGAGGGCAACAAAAATGGTTAATGGTATAGGCAACCTGGCATATGAGGAAAGATTGAAGAAATTGAATATGTTTTCACTTAGATATAGAAGGCTGAGAGGAGATCTCATCGAGGTTTTTAAATTTGTTCATGGTCAGGAACAGGGATATCTCAGGGAAATGTTTGAATTTAACAGAAATGATGCAATTAGAGGTCATCAATTCAAAATTAAAGTTAATCACAGCAGGGCAAGGTTAAGACAGTCTTTCTTCACCAACAGGGTAGTCGAACACTGGAACCAGGTGCCAGGAACCATTGTCAGTAGCAACACACTGAACATCTTTAAAAATGGCATAGACAATCATTATAAGAATAGGGGGCTTGTTTTTCTGTATTCCAGGGAGGGCTGATATACAGATTTGGTGGGCAACTGGTTCAGTGTCCAAAAGTGCAACCAAGAAGGGCCCTTGTGGCTCATAGTTGCACTGATCTTTTATGTCTTTATGTCTTTTTTATGTCTAATAGTCGCTAAACGTAAACTCTGAGTTCCTTGGACTGTCGTTTTCAGATCGAACTGACGCCTCAAGCTCTTCGGTAGCGGTATTGTGATCCGGAGCGCGGCGCTCGACCGGTGGTGACTGGCGGTCAATGTGCGTTCCAGCCTCCTGTCGCCGCGATCCCGGGACCCCTGAAGCCATTTTCCCAATGCGAAATCGATTTCTCGCATGGTACTCTCGGCCGTCCGCATGTTCTTCTTCACCGCCACTGAAAAGCGCGAAACCGTCAGATGTAGCATCAACCCTTTTATATAACTTCACACAAGTTAGGCACACTAAGGTTGGTTGAATGGCTATTTACGCTCTTAACTAAATCAGCCAAATCCACTATTTCGTTATTGGGGTCTAGGGGCGCATCAAATCGGTACCTCCTCTGCAGAGGAGGTACCGATACTGGTTGGAATGTTACGCCCTTATCACCCATGTGTAGATACAGAACCTGCAGCTAGTTTTCAGGATTCTTTTGCCATTTTTCATTCATATGCGTCTAGACCACAGGTGTTCTTTGATATATTTTGTGTTGGCTCTGTCCTCCAATAATTTAGACTTTTAACATGGGGTACCATGGAACATGCGTCCCATCGATGTAGGGCTCCCCATTAACTTCATGTATTTTGCACCCCAATAATCTATAGTGTAATAATCAATAATATATATATATATATATATATATATATATATATATATATATATATATATATATATATATATATATATACATACATATGCCGGCCATTACGGAAGCATTTGAACAGGAGAGAGAGGGTTGAAATCCACTGACTTCGTTACGATGGCGATAGGATTGGCACCTTGCAGCGCCAAATTAAGCTGTTCCTACTCATCTTAGCATAAAATAATAATGGGTACTTATTAAAAATACTGGTCCAAATCCGGCGACTATTTGCATGAGTGTTGCTTGAGCCATCTCGAAATCCGTTTGCCCACACATGCAAATACCAGGTACGCCACTGTCCACGCTACTCTATCTGGGATGTGTGAACTTTGAGCCTTAATCATTGAAAGGGGCTTAGACCCCCAATGTAATATCCAGCCCATGAAATGTAGGTGTTTCTGTTGTTGGGGAAGGGAATGTAGTGTGAACAGTGTGAGCAGTTCTTCCCACAACCTCAAAACACTGCAGCTTAAAGCTCTGGATTACTTGTGTTTTCAAGCAAACATTTGGAGACCTTTGGATAAGAAGCTTGACTTTTCCCCTGCACAAGCCTTGAAGACCTGTCCATAGCACTGACCATGAGTGTATCCCAGAGTAAGGCCACAATTGGTGACCAACCTCCTCCCTAAACTGATGAAATTGTATTTGAAATTGACCTGACATTGAATACCCAGTGTACTGAAGCCTGTAGTATTGGTATGAATGCACACAGCCATGTGTCAGCCTCTTTTCCACACCATTTTGGAATCAGAGAAGGTCACAGATATAATTAATACTGTTCTCCAACTTTACTACCAGGTATTCCTACCAAATGCAGAAATTATTTGCTATCTCAGAAAAAAATGCACCTTACTTGTCATGAAAAGAGGTGGCTTAGTGCTTTATTCATATGTTTAGGCCTGCATGGTTACAAATCCTCTCCTTAATAACATCTTTTGCACTGCAGTTGGTCCAATTTTTATCCCAAATGCACTCGGTGTGCCTTTTCCTTTAGGGGTCATGGGTCTCTGTGAACCAGCTGATGCACACATTGCACCTCAAGTTACTAAGATTTACAGTTTAGGATGTGACCGTGTACAAAGAATGCTCCAATGCATTTGCACTCCAGTAAGAAAATGGCATTAATTATGAATGGTAATTCACAAGCAAATTGATTTGGCAAAAGCATCATAGTTTGAAATGAGGACATTTCCATCAAAAGGTTAGGATAGGTTAGGTTGAGTTATTCCGCCTTTTAAAAAAAAAAAACATTTCTTTTTATGCCATACTACCTAAATGAAAGCCTTTTTTGGTGTTATTTTGCTTACAACCTGAAAAGTAAGCATTTGCACAGAAAGTGAGTGGTCCCATCATCTTAGTCACCTTCATAAACATTGCATTTTAATGATAAATTCCAAGGATTCATAAAACACATTAAAGCATAAATTTACCGGTAAGCCTAGGTTCATATTTGGCAAATCCAGCTATGGTTTCAATGTCAATTCGTGAAACTTTAAGAGTTATGAACGATAACAGGTTGAGGGTTGTCGTATCCTATGAACTGAAGAAATTCTGCACCAAACTTAAGAGCATGTTCAATAATCTAGGAATCCAAACAATATTAATCAGCCTCATATTTCAATTTCTCATGCCAACAATCAGAAACACCGTATGCCCAACCACAACACTCTGATGTCTTCGCTGCGCCACAGATGAATCTAAGCCAGGTTTTAAAACGTATTTGGAATGTTTACGTGACGTCACCGCATATACCAAAATCCTGGTAGATTCTACTAGAAATCTCGCACATTACTTCCCACGTCACTAGGGCTGGAACTAGAAAACCTACTAGATTCCGTTGTACCCAGGCCGTTGTCATCCCCATGCCTTCCTGCGTGTCGCCTCGAATGATACAAATGACGTCATCTGGGGTACACCTTTTGGGCAGTTTTATTGGTTTGATGTACATTAAAATAAAAATATTTTAAATTCAACTCACTTTTTAAATCTTTTAATATCGCGTCTATGGTTTTCGAATCTTGTTTAGCTGTTATTTCATCAGTTGCAGTTAGGCTGCGAATTAGACAACTACCATTACGAAAAGCAGCGTTTTAGGGGCACGCTTTTTCTCAAATTCCTACATGACGCAGTTGAGTCAGAAATAGCGCAGTTGTTTACATATCTATCTCGTAGGTATTATGTAAAGCATCAGGCGTCGTGTTTGCTGTCGCAGCGTTTTGGTTGTAGTTTTATTGTATTGTGTTGTGTCGTGGTTTATCTGATGTGTAGTTGCACTGTTAGCTGTAGCCTATTGCTGTAGTTAATTAGGGATGGAAATTGAGGTGTGTTCCGTTTTAAGTTTATACCTAATATGCTGATTCCGCTAATCCGGTAAATTCTCAGTTGAAGGTAGTTTCTGATTTCATCCAACCAACTTATTTATTTGTTCGAACCACTTTACCTCTGATGATTATGATCCTGGCTACCTGATGCAGCGGAAGCTGATACCACAACAGCAACACCTGCCTCTCCTGAAGCCTGGTGCCAGTAGCGCAACCATGGGGGGGGGCCAAGGGGCCATGGCCCCCCGAAATTTTTTTGGGGCCCGCTCCGAGCCAGGGGCCCGCGAAGCGGGCCCCTGGCTCGGAGTGGGCTACCCTACTCAGAGCCCTGGCTAGGGGCCCGCGAAGCGGATCTGTGGCTCGAATCAGGGGCCCTTTGAACCAACTGAAAATCTGGGGGCCCGTTTTAACCAGGGCCCGCCTCGAACCGGGGCCCATTTTGATTCAGGGGCCCGCATCGAACCAATAGCCCGCTTAGAACCAGGGGCCCGCTTCAACCTGGGGCCCTGTCTTGAACCAGGGGCTCTCTGGAACCACGGGCCCGCTTCGAACCGGGCCCACTTTGATCCACCCTAGTGGAAAAATCCTACAGGATTGTCCTGCACAATTGTGCAGGACAGCGTCTTGAGGGATCCTGCAGGATTCTGTGTGAGATATTGATACAAGGATACTACAGGATCCTGCACATAAATCCTGCAGGATCCTGCACATAAATCCTGCAGGTTCCTGCATATCAATCCTGCAGGATCCTTCACATAGATCCCGTCAGATTCAGAACTGTCCTACATGATCCTTCACATAAATCCTGCAGGATCCTTCACATAAATCTTGCAGGATCCTTCACATAAATCCTGTAGGATCTAGGGCTGTCCTTCAGGATCATGCGCATAAATCCTGCAGAATCCTTCACATAAATCCTGTCATATCCAGGACTATCCTGCATGATCCTGCACATAAATCTTGCCGGATCACTGCAGCGCCTAGGTGCGTGGGCAGGCGTAGGATCTGGGAAAGCCACCAGGGAGAAGAGGTACCATGGTGATGGCAGGTAATGGATGAGAGGTACCGTGGTAGTGTTCAGGTAATGGACGAAAGGTAATGCTGGTTAGTCTGAAGCCAGGGAGGTACTGTCGCCAATTGACACCCATGAAGTGTGCTATCTGATCGGCACCTCCAGTTTCTGTTTGTTTAGTCGGACACTTCGGGCACCTACACTTGTTTGTTTTGTTAGGTTGGGCACTTCGGCCTGCTCAGGCCATTTCGTGCCGTGAGTGGAATGAATGAATAGTTATGTCTTGATAGTCAGTCTATAGTTCTTGAAGCAAGTTGGTTTTGCGGAGAAAAATGAAAACTAGATTAATGAGGAATGGGTGCTGATCTCCTAATAGTGTAGGTAAAGAAAAGGGGATGTTATGTGTACGGCAGTAGTTGGTAAGTGTTTTTCTATGGTCATGGTAACGTTGACAGTGGAGGAGAATATGTGAAACTGTAAGAAGAGTGTTGCATGATGGGCATGTAGGTCGAGGTGAGGCAGTGTATATATATATCGATGTGTGAGAAAAGTGTGACCTATGCGGAGCCGGGATAGCACTTTTCTTCTTGTCTGTTTTTTTTGTATGATGTGGTCCAGTTTTCGACGACAGGTTTGATGAGGCGTAATTGTGTGTGGTTTGTTGTGTCAGTCCATTGTTGGTTCCAAAAATGTCGAATGTTTTGTCGTATTGTTGATTTGATGGCGTCAAAATGTGGTGGGATTTCTGTGATGTGTGGTAATTGTAATGAATGTTTGGCGAAATGATCTGCTTTTTCGTTTCCTGGGATGCCACAGTGACTGGGCACCCACAGGAAACGGACCTTCATGCCCATCAGATGAAGTGTTTCCAGTGTGTTATAAATGGAAATATGGCAATGGTGCGAAAAGGAAAGTGAAGAAAGAGATTGAAGAACAGATTTTGAGTCGGAACAAATGACGACATGGCGCATGGGGTGACAAATCGAACGTTTGCGGACATAGCGAAGGGCAGTGAGAATGGCATGTAATTCGGCGATGAAAATGGAGGTCCCGTTTGACAAACGATGTTGTTGTGTGTATGTACCGGAAACAATGGCATTTCCTGTGCAATTTGCGTCTTTGGATCCGTCGGTGAAAACAAAAGGAACATGATGATAACGAGAACGAAACTGGTGGAATTTTTGTTTGGCGTATTCTGGACAAAGCTGTGATTTTGGAGTGGTGGTGAGATAGACAATATGTCTCTCAGCCATCTGCCACGGTGGTGTAGTTGGTGAAGAGAGAGCTGTAATATGTGGAATGTTGAATTGGAGCTGTGTAGAAAATGTTTTAATGCGTGAAGCTACGGTAAGCCCGGTTCGCTTTTCGGCGGGACCTAAATATTCGTGGTGTAGATTTGGGAGAATTTGTAAAGATGCGTGTGTGGGGTGGTGCTCTCTAAATTGAATTTTTGCGGCGTATCGGAGTGTTTGTTCAATTCTTCGGAGACCTAATGGTGGAATTCCTGATTCGATTTGTAGAGAAGTAATGGGAGACGTGGTCATTGCACCGAGTGCTATGCGAATGAATGTATTTTGTAAGGTGTCCAAAAGCTTCAAAGCGGTGGTACTGCCACTTGCGTAAACTATGGAACCATATTATATGATGGGAAGAACCAAGGATTTGTATAATTGTAATAGCGTGTGACGATCGGATCCGAATGATGAAGACGTGATACAGCGAAATAAGTTGAGTCTGTGGAAACATTTGGCCTGGATGTGTTTGACGTGCTGGTGCATGGAAAGCTTGCGATCGAAAATAACACCAAGAAATTTGAACGAATTTACCAAATGTATGTCAGTGTTTCCGAGGTGAAGTGGTGTATCTGGATTTGGGCACGGAATTGATTTGTTGAATATCATTGTGGCAGATTTTGGAGCTGAAAATGTGAAACCGTATTTGATGGACCATTGGTGTATCCGGTCAAGTGCGTTTTGTAATCTAATTAAACAATGATCATAATTTTTGCCCGAACACCAAATCGCACTATCGTCCGCAAACAGCGAGTATGATAGATTGGCAGGCATGTTATCGAAAATGTCATTAATGATGATGTTGAATAATACTGGTGAAATACAACTTCCCTGTGGTAATCCGTTCTGCAGAAAACGTGGGTCGGAAATTGCTGACCTGCACCGGAGATGAAAATGACGGGAACCAGACAAAAATCCTATCAAATAATGAGCTAAATTTCCTTTGACGCCGAAGTGAAGAAGTTTGGAAATTAATGCCGGTTTGTATACCATATCATATGCTTTACTAATGTCTAAAAATACTGCAATGGCGTGTTCGTGTTTTTTATAACCAAGGCGTATGTCAGTTTCTAATCGAATGAGATGATCTATTGTACTATGGCCATGACGAAAACCGCATTGAATTGGAGATAACAGATGATTTGTTTCTAGGTACCAGGTCAGTCTTTTTACAATCATACATTCCAAAAGTTTCCCTAGGCAACTGGTGAGAGCGATGGGTCGGAAATTGTTCGGGTTGCTGTGATTTTTGCCGGGTTTTGGTATAGTAATTATGATGGCTTCCTTCCAGGTTTCGGGGAAGGTATGGCTAGACCATAATGAATTAAATGTTTGTAAGATACAATGTTTTGTGTCGTTGGATAAATGTCTGAAAAAGGAATAATGTAAATTGTCGGGACCTACTGAAGTATTACCGGCTGAGGAAATTGCAGTATCTAGTTCTGAAACTTGAAACGGGATATTGTATGTTTCAGTGTTGTCCGAATCGAATTGTGCCAATTCGGTGTGAAAGTGTGTTGTGCATTTTGGAGAAATTCCGGTCTGTAGTTGTTGTCAGAGCTATTGTCTGAGCCATGGTATCCGCTATTGTATTTACTATTGCGTGTGGGTCTGTAATTGTGGTGTTTTGAATTCTGAGTGCCGGGAGTGATTTAAATGGAGTGCGTCCTGATAATCGGCGAATTAACTGCCAGATTTTGCTTAAAGGTGTTCGAGAGGTGATTTGTTGTAGATAAAGTGACCATGAACGGCGACGAGCTTCGCGAATGATGCGGCGTGTCTTCGCACGTTCATAATTACGGCTGACTAAATTTTGTTGGTCGGGATGACGTAAATATTTTCTAAATGCTCTCTTTCTTGCGGCTATTGCTCGGGAAACTTCTATCGACCACCAGGGGACTGGTGTTCTTTTTGTGAAAGGTTTTGTTAGTGGAATGGCG
>JAOTOM010000595.1:0-21493 GCA_034440615.1 Ashinkailepas kermadecensis
GGCACCACAAAATTACACAGAACCTACATTTAGCCAGTATAGAAACTCCATTTGTCTATTTGTGTAAAACACCGTTCCTCTGCTTACAAAATGATGAGACGGTTCTCCATATGATCGTCAAGTTAATACTGACACTGTCCCTAACATTCAGCCGTGCATCTACTACAAAGGCCCTACCACAGTATCATTCGTGCTGAAATCATCCACTGAACGTACCCTACTCGGAGTAAACACATGCCATCTATTACTACAATTGTAATTGAAGACTGTGAGCTTTTCCAAATAGTGGGATCATGGGCAATACAACCGCGACACTTCAGACGCTCTCGCATTGCACCGCAGAATGGTGGTCGACGCCACAACACTGAAGCAGTGCACATAACACCCCAATGTATATATATATATATATATATATATATATATATATATATACATACTGGAGGGACTTCCTTCCATGCTCTGAATATTTCAGGTCAAGTTCACTCTTCATGTCATCCTCCTCTTTTTCACATAACGTTCCGAAAGTCAAACCTTTAGAAGGCTTGTTTGCTTGCCCGCAGTGTTGGAGCATTGCGTAACAACACACCTTCCAGGTATATACGGGGAGAACGAGCCAAGGTACGGGTAAGTGTGCCCTGGATGGAGTCACGTGCAATGGATCGGAGGTAAGTTTCATAAAAAATACTCATTAAAGAAAACGCATCAACTTTGATTATCTACGTGAGTACGTCATTCTCTTTTCACCGCTATCCAAATCAAAGTAAGGAACGTATGCATTTTAAGCCAGTATTCTAATCCACTGTCCTATTTTCCTATTTAAGCCAGTACAAATCCTATTTCACCAACCAAAAAATGAAGCGAAAATAGTGCCGATAATTCGTGGAGTTTGCGCCATATTGTACAAACTCGTAGATTTCAGGCGGAAAAGCTACGAAGGGGTGACGTTGCATTTATCCACAGAATGCGTGGATGAAACACATTGCCAGTGCCCCTTGCCAGTGTCAAACACAGCCCCCTTCTCTCAGCGAGAGAAGGGGCACAAAAGGCACTGAAGTCAAAGGGGCATTGAAACTTTGGATGGCTATCACTCGGTTAAGTCCTCGCTTCGCCAATATTATCATGTTAACAACAAGATTAATCCTCTGCAAGCGGTTCGGATAGATAAAAAAAATGTGCGCTACTAAATGCTTAAACTAAATGTGCTCTCCTGGGGATGTTCGAGTGCAACCCTCCCTCTTGATGGAATTTCAATTGTCAGTCCAATGGTCCTACACACGCGTGCACCCTCACTATAAATATCCCTTGATCAGTCGCTATTAGATTTGCACGCACCTAAGAATTGACGTCTGAGCAGTCACTATGAATTAAGCTATTTCAGAATATGTGCACTTGTCCACGGGCACGGCATATTATACGGCAGGTTATAATTATATATGTACAATTATTACACGGGTTTGTCGTTATTGCAGAGCAACTTCACTGGCATTTCCCGCCTTTGACCTTGAATTCAACCTTTGAAGAACGAAGACATAAAGACATAAAGACATAAAAGATCAGTGCAACGAAGGAACGAAGCCGTGTTACTAAACGACACCCAGAGCGCTAGCGCAGGCTACCATACAGCAGGATTGTGTTACATTGTCACTACAGAACAAGTGCGCGGGTATTTCCCGCCCTTTGATCTTGAATGTAACCGTGGAAGGTCAAAGTGGTGGTTCCGGGATGCTGAGCGGCGCCTGGCTATGGATAAGCTGAACCTGACTGACTTGTTTTTGCCGACGCTCCGCATTGACGTTCCTCGTCATATGACCTCAATTTGGCCTGAATAGGTCAAGGTTTCATGGCCACGTCTTATAACGACACTTGGGTCTAGCTTTGGTGTATCGTTTCGTGCCCATTCGGCGTGCTTTGATTGGCTTGGGATGTCAGTATCGTGATTCGTGTTCTCCTTCAGCATTGTTGACCATGAAATTAGTTTGACCACCGGCTAGCAAACTACTCGTCGTACAACCAAAACTAATCACGTATGTAATGTGACTATGCGGGTGACCTCACGTGAGAGATTTCCGCTCCATTCAGACACGATCCAAAAGTGCGGCTGGAAGTGCGGCTGGAGGTGCGTGTGCGGCTGTCGCCACCGCACGCGCAGACCGCGCCGACTCCGCCGTGGCGCCCACTCACGGTGTGCCCTGCCCCCAGGTCGCCTCAGTCACGTGTCGGCCGTGCAGGGCGGCTGGGCCGAGCTGCCGTGTGACGTCACGCAGGCGGCCGGCGACGCCCGCCTGCGGCTGGTGCTGTGGTACTTCGACTCCAGCACCATCTACACGTGAGTTGTGGTCGCGTCAGCGTGACGAATGGCGCCGCATGTGCCTCCGCTGTGGCGGCCGCCATGGGCTACTTTGTCGGCTCACGTGTGAGCTGCGTCAGCGACGGCGAGGGCAGGCACTCCTCCCGGTATATCGCGCGGCCACAGCTCCGCGAGGTGAGTCCGGGCGGCCGACCCGCCGTTGGAGTATCTCGTTCATAAGCCTGGTCACGTGTCCGGCAACGTGGTCACCTACATCTACAGTCTGCATAGTCCGACCTCGTTGGCTGGTAAATGGCCGATATCGTCTGCTGGAAGATAGCCGGCCGACAGGCGATGGCCGTATTAGCTCGGCTCGGCGCGTGCCGCGTCCATATCTCTCCGGCCGCGGAAGTGGCTGTCGGTTCGCCGGCCGGCGATTACAAGAAGTAAATGTGATGAGTTTGAGACGTAGGAGGCTCCGACTGTCAGTGTGCATCATTCGTCGGACGTGTTCCGTGGGTCTGCACACAACTCACGGAGGCCGTCAAGAAGTCGGTCAATATGTCGCCCTGCGGATAAGGTAATCGACTGTGTGGTCTCGTTATCTGGACCTGTTCGTGATTGGCAATCATGTGTCTCACTTGACTTGCTAGTCAACAAACTTCCTCATGACTAGGTGCATAACCTGATTTGATTGAAAAACATTCTCTTCCAATTCGAAAATTGTGTTATGGATACATGCTGATGAAAACTAGTTTTTTTTCTCGGAAGTTCATCTGTGTGTTGAAAGGCACCGCACGAAATTACAGATCCGCCTGTGTTGCATCCCAGAAAATACTACTGTCCGAATTTCTGCATTGCAGACAGGAACCTCATTATCTCGCTTGATCAAGATGCATTCAAACACAAATGCAAATGAATGGCAGCCAAGATAAACCCAGAGCGACCGACACAAAATGGGCGGCTGGCAGAGCAGCTGCCGCCAAAATTTCGCCCGAGAACGCTGACCATTCACACCAGCGCACAGTGTGATAACTCAAGGGAAAAACTGGCCAGACATGCATTTCTCGCCCATTTTTGGATGCTATATTCGTGGCGCCATGCCATCAGCAAATGCTTGACGCACACCAGGTCACAGTTTTTATGGCAATTTTCAAAAAAATTGATATAGTAACAAGTCCATGAACATGGACAACATTACGTGTGGAAAAAACGATGCACGCTTGCACAAATATTGTCGGAGTTTGACGACTGATAAAGGTAAGATGCATTCTAAAAACCTGGACAAGTGAGGTATGAAATGATAGCTGATAACATTCTCAATGCGTTAAGCAATTCAAAAAGGCATAGAACGATTCACAATATTCTACTTTCGATTTTAAAAAATAAGTAATTGCAACAGTCGTTAAATTTTTAGTCCCTCCAAGTTCGATTAAGGTTGAAAAAAAACGCACAGCAGTGCACAACCAGAGACCAATCCCAATGAAATCACCGATCCTTTGACTGTGTGTACCGTAAGTTTCAGCTGCACCTATCTGCTCTAGCACCGGCAGTGATCAATTGCATCCCGGCAGGTCGCGGTGCGATGCGGTGGCCGGCACGGGGAAGCCCCGGCAGGTCGCGGTGCGATGCGGTGGCCGGCACGGGGAAGCCCCGGCCCCAGATCAGGCTACACCGGCTGGCGGGGTAGCCTGATCCAGCGATCGCTGTGCAAAAATATGCCCTAACTGACGAGGCGACTAAGTCGCGATTCGTCGCGTAGAGCGTTTCCCATGGCAGGGGAGCTCTCCTTGCCTGTAATGGTCTGGTCAGTGTGGTTGGATTTTGCGTGCAGTGAACATGGAGGTGCTTGTCAGCAGAGAGGAATTAGTGGACTTGTGAACCAGTGGAAAAGATTTTGGGCGTGGGAACTATTATGCTCATGTATTTACTTATAGTTTGCAGTTAGTTATGGAGAAAATCCCTCAGGACTATCTCCCGAGTGAGTCGTGGATTGTGGACACGAAAAAGGCGACCGACTTGATCACCAATAACTTAAAAGGAAAGTTGGTTAAGTGTGAGCGAGCCCAGGATAAATTCAGAAGTCAGTTTGCGACTTATCTTTCGGGAGACGAGGTGTTCTACGTGTCCCTGAAGCGTGATGACCACGTCGTGAGTGATGATGAAGCTTAGACCCGCCTTGATAACGAGGCCGTGGAGGGAGCGCGAGGGCGACCAGGTAGAATCTACGATCAACTCAGCGCCCGTTCTCAGCGTCGGGCGTCCGCAAGAGCTGCTCAACAGCACAGTTCTCTGTAGCTCGTGGAGGCTGCTAGGTAAATTGATTGTGCTGAGGGCATGAAGGACGCGGCTTTCGTGCTGCGACAGGTGGGGGAATAACCGAATCGGCCCAGCAAGATTCGCCGGGCTCTCAGAAGCTCTAAAGTGAGCCAACCCGAGCGCGTGTCAGGAGACCGGACGATGGCAATGTGTGTGTCAGCTGACTTGTCTGTGCACGGCTACCGTATGGTCCGCCGAGTGAAGAATGATGCGGCGATGACAGACATCCTGCCTGCCTATGGAAAGGTGCATGAGGCCAAGGTAGAGTGCTATCCCGCAGTCAACATCATGCAATTCACCGAGACGTCAGCTATCCTGGATCATACGTCAGCTCTCTACAGACTCTCCTGGATCATACGACGCAGCGGCTGGTGGCATGTCTGCCGTCTGTCGCCCGTACGGACTCAGCTTCACCTGCCGACCAGCAGTCGACGTCATCTAGCACGTGCACTTCGGCCGTGCTTCACGTCAAATGGGAATTTCACGAGGCTACAGGGCGATGAAGCATACAAACAGATGGGAGACGGCGATGAAGCTGCAGAACAAAATCTGTTCTGTACCACTCTGATGCCTTTGCAACTAACAGTGGGTGGCACTTGCGTCTGGCACCAACCCATGCCGTCTTCAATCCGCTTCTGCCGGCCCTTGCAGATCCAGTACAAGCGCGAGACAGCAGAGGCTTCCCGGAAAGAACGAGACTGTTAAATCCGAAATACGTCTACTGAGGCCGACCTACGTCGCCGCAACAGACGGTACCAGTTTCAGAGTGGCGTACAATCTTCAACTCACCATGATTGACAGCAAGGTGGCGAACGCTCTGACCAACACCGGCAGCAGCATGACATGCACCATTTGTGGGTGCACACCTCGTCAGATAAATGACCTGTCTGCTGCCGCGCCTCGATCTGCCCGCGAGGGTGCATGCCAGCTCGGTCTCTCAACTATGCATGCCTGGATTCGATGCTTTGAGTGCCTTCTCCACATTTCTTACCGCCTGGAGGTCAGTGTGGGCAGTGTCTGGCGAAGAAAACAAGATGCGTGTGAGGAAAATAAGGAAGGAATTACAGCAGCAGTTCCGGGAGATACTGGGTCTTGTCGTGGATCAGCCATGTGCGGGTGGTAGGTACGTCTAACGACGGGAACACGGCTCAACGTGCCTTCAGAGACTCATATTTTACCTGTGTGTCACATCTTAGGGATGTATGTTGGAATAATTTCAGCCACTTAAGACAAGGAGATCTTGGATCTATTCTGCGGAGCAATTATTAGGTTACATTTACAGTGCAGAAGGCTCGCATAGCAAACGCTAACTAATAATTATCCAATATATGAGTGCCCATGGATTTCGCTTATGACGTCATTATGATGTCACTATGCATGACCGGACGTCGATCTTTTAACACAAGGTGCACTAGATACTCATGTAGGTGTGTGCACAATTTGAGCTGTCTACCTCAATTGATTCCCGATATATTTCTCGGAAGCAAAATGAAGGGAGGGGAGGGGAATGTTCCCTTCACTCTAGTAGGTATTACCTCTGAAATTCATGGGTTAAGCAATCTTTAAGACAATAGAGCTTCTCCATATGTTCGAAATGTGAAGCTCTTTCGATTAAGACCAAAATCGCCCCTGTAACTAGCATACTTTGTCCACAATGATTTATGGCCAGTTTTTCCCTCGAGTTATCACAGTGTGCAGCGGTAACCTCTGTCACACGATGGGAGGATAGCATCACTTTCGGTTGATTGGCGGAGGCTTCCTTGAACTTCGATACAAAGTATGATTACTTACGTTTTGACTGCATGCGGTACACCGGAACGAATCCCCTTCTGAGACGGCAAACTCCGATTTCGTATGACAGAGAACTAGAACACAAAGTTGACTTGAGGTACATGGCTTTGCCTCACCAGAACGAAAGGACACCAGACGACCTAACGGCATGCTTAGCTATCAAATGCAAATATCTGAAGATACCTGAATCCAACCCACTAGTGTCGGGTTCCTGCATCCCTCTAATTAGGGAAAACCTGCATTCTATAGGAATAAGTCAGATATTGGTATTTGAAATGAAATCTGTGATTTGATATCAGTTCATTTTTTTCTCTTCAAAATGATAATTATTCGAGGCTAATTGCCGTTCAGGAAATTTGTTGTCATGTTAACAGGGTGGACATTTTCCATCCAGCGACATGGTTTCGCCACCAAATCAATGCGTCCTTTTCACCCTGCCCCTCGCAAATTTCGTATTGTCCTGAACAAAGGTGCCTTTTTCCTCAGAATATGTAACCTTTGTACTTTGCCCCTCGCAAATGTTGTACTGCTCTGGACAAATGTGCCCTTTTCCCCAGAATAGGTACCTTTACACCGTGCTCCTCGCAAGTGTAGTATTGTTCTGGGCAAAAGTTCCCCTTTTCCTTCGAACAGGCAACCTTTTTACCTTGCCCTTCGCAAGCGTCGTATTGTTCTTGACAAAGGTGCCCTTTTCCTCAGAATAGGTACATGCTTACCAACTTACTCCATCAGTGACTATTCACTAAACAAACTCGCTCTACTACCGCTTTAATGAGCGCAGCTGTCTTCTCAGCTGCGAAGATAGTGCCATGATGTGACGATCTGCCATTATGTTATGTGTGATCGCTTAGTCCACTGACTGCTGGCCCTCTATGCTCTGGCCATGCTTTGCCATAGTTAATGCATACCTAGGATGATTTTCAACGTCCTACCCAAAACAACGTCCGAGATGTTGTTTTTCCTTCACAAGATGACCGGGATATGACAGATGCATGGCAGATAACAAATGGCTGTGGATGCCTGTAATTAACGCATCTTTCATTTCCTAACATCTATTTGGTAGTGGTGGATTGGTGCTTTGAGACGCGCCGACTAAGTCGGCTATGATGCACCCACAACATGGGCATGTGTCTGAGCTGATTTGTACAGGAGGTGAAGGGGATGAATGCGGCGTGGCTGACAGGACCGGGTCGTGTCAGGTACGACGCCCGAGGTCTGCGTAGTCGGCACGGGTCGCACTGGGTCAGCGGACAGCTCAGCGGCAGCCGACGGCTCGAGTTCGAGCCCAACGACAGTCCGGCTTTTCTCCGGATCTCGGCCGTCAACATCGCCGATGCTGGCCTCTACCGCTGTCGGGTCGACTTCCTCCGCGCGCCTACTCGTAATTCGCTGGTCAACCTGACCATCATAGGTAAGTCAGATCTGGAGGACAGCAATGGTTAATGAGAGGTTGAGTGGTAGGTAAGAAGAAAGAGCGTAGATTGCAACATTCCCTTTCACCTGAAAATACCTGCCGACTCTTGTCAGAATAGCGTCGCACGATCCACCACTGATTCCTTCCTAGCTGTGCATTACCAGGCTCGACAACACGCATACGTGAATATGAAATTCGCATCTGCTTTGCATCTTTTTTTCACCATGGACGAATGCGAAGCGAAAATCAGTCGCCTTTGACGCCTTCATCATCCTTGATCGCCTTTGATCAGCCTTGATCAGCTTTGATCAGCCGCCTTGATCGTTCAACATCTGATATCGTAAAACTTATCATCAGATCACCTCAAAAGCTAGTGAACACAAAATGCGTGAATAATTATATACTTCTACGCCTTAAAAATGCAGGCATAGACTGGTAATGCGAATATATATAAAATGAGTGCCCCTCCACGTATACCTTAACCACCCTTCTGTACAACGTAAATTAGCTGTATTAATAGGTGGCTTCACTTTGACAGAAATAGCAAAATTAGACCCTTTGTTGTACTAACTCCCTTGCTGGAGCGTTCTCTGTTCGGACTATGGATCACTGCTTTTCATAGCATTGATAACAAAGGTAGTTATGGGAAGTCACCAATTCCATGGTTCTGGCGGGAATAGTGCGGAAGTAGCAAGCGGTAAACATCAGAGGTGGATGGGGGCGATGGGTGGAGGATATATGCAATGTACGGAAATAGCTCACTAGAATAGTTGTTTTCCCTAGACTGGTCATAAGCTAAGTCTGGACGGATTTTTTGGTTGAATCACAGTTATTGCTATGTCATGCTATTGCTAAAAGCTACTTTGAAAATGTCACCACACAAAGCAGGCAATCTGCGTTTTAAAATGGCGACGAAACTATGCGCTGCACTATTTATGATCATGAAATGTTGGGCGGTTCGCAAAATTTATTTATGTCATTGGGGTTGTAGGGTAGCTTGGAAGCAAAACAGTTTAGTCTGGCCAGGAAATGTTTGAACCTTCCTGGTCTGGACTGTGCAATACCAAACGGAACAAAATAATTTTCACTGTCGTCTTGCTCGTCAGAATCATTACTTATACACTGTCGAAGTGACTATTGGAATTTAAATTGGGTCACTGCCCAATAACATTTCGGGAGCTATTTGAGATAAATGCTTTTGGACAGACAGAACATACAATCACCCTCAAACGATTCTAACCAAAAATGATTCAGATTGATTAAGGATGATTCAGTTATCCTGCCAAGTCTAACAACTCTAACAACTCTGCGCGGTGCCTAACATTTCAGCGCTAAACATGACCAGGAATCTGACGAACACAGTCACCGAAAGCCGGCCCGATAATCCCGCTGCGGGCAGCACCAAGCCGGCCCGATAATCCCGCTGCGGGCAGCACCGACTAACTTTCCCTCCGACCTAATGGTTCGCGGACCGACAAGCGCATCCATCATCGGACAATCATGGCGGGCCTGTGGCGATGGAACGATGCGATATTGCAGTCGATTCGCGGAATTATCCTGCTTCCGTCTTCGAATAGCTTCTTGCGCGCATGCACAATCATGACGTCTATTCAGCACACAGTGTTAGTCATGTGCTATTCATTTATATCAGGCCCCGGCGGCGGGGAGCTTTGGCGGCGAGCTCCGCTCCGGTGCCGCCGCCGGATTCGATGCGAGATATTTTGGGTCGCCGTCTACGTTATCTCCCCGCCAGCGTCGTCATTTGTAGTGGCAGTCCGTACACCCAGGGCGGTCGAAGCTTCCCCGACCCGGTGAAAGGAGACTCTCATCTGTATTGCCGGCCGAGAATAGCAAGACAAAAGCCGCGGTAGAGAACATCATGCGATACAGCTGATGCGATTATGGAATACGATTTTGGAGCTGCTCGCTCTTATGCACTTGCATGCATACATCCCTCTCACAAGCTTTTACTTCAGGTTCGTTAAGAAGATACGCTGGACGACATGATACAGCTCCATCCTCCAACTTTAAGAAGTATTCAAGCCATTTCGTCTACCTCTTTATTAACATTCTAGTCAGGTCAAAAGGGTCAGTGTCGGGGTGCCCTCAGTCACCCAACCCCACGTGAAGTGCCCATAGTTTGCGAAGCCTGATCGTGCAGCAAGCGTAATTCCGTAATTTGACATGAAGTCATTGGCTAACACAATTACATATATGTTAATGTGAAGATCATTGGAGCAGGGCGAGGTCAATTTCGGAGAAATTTGTAGCTAACTGCTAAAGCTAACGATTCCTGTAGCGAATTGTCTTCGACAGTGTGAGAGGTCTTTGGCTTCAGTCTGGCTCCAAGCAAGCATTTTCTCGGCCGCCTCTTGCCCGTTTCACGGGCATGCTCTGCTTCTCAACACATTCTTCGGTCTGGTGGCACGCCCTGAGAGAATGGCCCCGCCTCGCGCAACCGGTGCGGTCTTCTGTTCCCCGAGCCTGGGAAATCTGGATAGGTCGGGATAGGTCGGGATATGTCGGAATAGGTCGTGATATGTCGGGATAAGTCGAGATAGGTCGGGATAGGTCGGAATAGGCCGGAATAGATCGGCATAGGTCGGGGTAGATCTGGATAGGCCGGAATAGACCGGGATAGGTCGGGATAGGTCGGAATAGGTCGGGATAGGTCGGGATGGGTCGAAATAGGTCGGGATAGGTCGGAATAGGCCGGGATAGGTCGATATAGGTCGGGATAGGTCGGGATAGGTCGGGATGGGTCGAGATAGGTCGGGATAGGTCGGGATAGGTCGGGATGGGTCGATATAGGTCGGGATAGGTCGGAATAGGCCAGGATAGATCGGAGCAGGTCGGGATAGGTCGGCGTAGATCAGGATTGGTCAGGATAAGTCCGGGATAGGTCGGGATAGGTCGGGATAAGTCGGGATAGGTCGGGATGGAGTCGATATAGGCCGGGATAGATCGGGATAGGTCAGGGTAGGTCGGGATAGGTCGGGGTAAGGTCAGGACAGGTCGGGGTAAGTCGGGATAGGCCCGCCGTGTGTACAACTTACTGCCGACGACAATCTGGGAGCAACCAAGTTAACAAGACTTATCTCGCAAAGGGTGCCGAAAAAGACCTTATGTTTTGCATATGGTGATTGCATGCCTTCGTGTGTCGTTGTATGTTTCTGTGTGTCTCCCCTCCCCTCTCCCTCCCTCCTCTTTCTGTGCGTGTGTGTGTGTGTGTGTGTGTGTGTGTGTGTGTGTGTGTGTGTGTGTGTGTGTGTGTGTGTGTGTGTGTGACTTGTACTTCGTGCATACCGAGACCATTTTCTGTTTGCACACCTGGGAACCGAGGACGTGAAGTGAATACCGAGAACATTTTTGACGTCCTCGGTTTTCAAACTCCGTCTGGAGCATTGTCAGATGCTTACCAGTCTCCTGACGAATTTTCTCGACATCCTCAGTTTTCCACCATATATGTGACCGTGTGTGTCCAGCAGGAGTGTATGTGTGTACTGTGCAGATAAAGTGTGAGCAAGCCGAAAGTTGCAGTGCAGATGTGACGCGCTCATGTTTGCAACTTGACACCACCCAGGTTTGCAACTTGGTGCAAGGTCGGCAGGGTGTCGGGTGAGGCGTCCGCGCCATGGCCCCGGACGACTCGGCTTGCGGGGGCGGCTCGGCACACACGCGTTCGGGAAAATATGTTCTTGCAAAGGGATTGGCGCTTCGGTTAGACATATTTCTACCATTCTAATGAGATGGGCTAGGACTACAGTTTGGAGGTTAGGAATTAAGACAGCTAGTATAAGACACACTTTGTAACTAGGCATTAGAGGGTGAGAGAACTAGGCAACCGAGGGTGAGAACATCTGGTGCCCTACATACATATTTAGGCGAAGTACGTTTTAAAACATCTTTGGGTTTGCATCTTAACCCTCGCAGTATCGGGGATCTTTTACACCCCCATTAGGTTTTCCGCGGATAGTAAAAAATATGCGTGCAACAGCGGGGCCGAATATTGGCATACCTGTTCCTACATCAATTTGACATGCTTGGTGAAAATGTTAAGGTCAGGTCGTTCACGGTCTCGAGTTAATTAAAAGGTCAAGTTAGGTCACCTTCAAAAATGTTCAACCAGTTGTCACGCTTTAACGGGTGAAGATGTTTGAATGAAACTTTCAGCGATTGCTTACTTTTAGAGACGCAACAAAGTGCCCCAGAGGAATTTTGGGAATCTTGCGTTTTTGATGACTTACCTTGTTTGCATGTTTGCTATTGGGGATAAATATCGAAAGATTCTTGCTAAGTTAAGGAATTTCTATGGGGGATTATCTTTACCCTAAAGCATAGTTTATCGATGTGTTCTATCAATTAGACACAAACAAAGTAAATAAAGTCGAAAACTCAACATTTTGGAAATAAAAGCTGTATTTTTGAATGCGCGAAAATGTTGGGACCACGGTCCATTCGTCGTCCTTTTCTGATTCCAAGCAAGTTTTGTTTTTAAAATATACCAAATAAACTACCCAGAGCATACAACTTGACGTCAATCGTGACCACAAATACACCCTGTTGACGTCACACTTTGAGATGATAAAATGCTGCGGGTGGTTTCTGGTCATATTCGTAGAGCGCTTTCCGATGACAAATCTTCCGGTTTCGTGTGACGCTTAGTTTGGAGATTATATGGTAATATAATGAGCCCCCATCCCTCCCCCCGTGACGGGGTGCGAGGATCTTACCGAAATGGCAGGAACGGTATGGCGGTATTACCTCTAAATTAAATGTTCTAACGTTTAATACCTGGGGAATACGTAGCGCTGACAACGAAGGACTTTGTTCAGATCCCTGAATAAGAATTATAATCATCATACTAGGGTTGTTGCAGGAAACCTACTCCAATATTGAACACAATAAAGTTTGGGAATATTTTTCGCTTGCTGGAACTTATCAGCTGAGCTAATGTGCATACATAGGTTTGCTTTCCAAAGTGATTAATGGTGGATTAAAGGATTCGGGGCCTAGCTGAACCTCGGATGATCTTTTACATTTTCCGAGTTTTTCGGGTTTTAGGCCGAGATAGATAGACTGATGGTTTCAGGGCTTCGGAGTTCCGCACTGCATGAGTTCAATACTGAACTCCATCATAACCCTATGGCAACACGTGACGGTCACCACATTAACTGTCTTTAATTTTGATGAAGTGGGAGGCGCAGCCACATCTGTTCATCCAGCTCCATCAACTTTAACCACATAATTGATATTGACTGATGTGGCAGGGAGCACCATGAGGTGTGGGGCTGCAGTAGGTGACAAGGAGCTTCCGATTTCTTGCAGCGTTATCACTACCACCGCCATAATCTGTCCCCCGTACGTTTTTTTTTATATATATATATATATATATATATATATATATATATATATATTGGTCATCGTCAGAAAAATTGCTTGAAGTGTCGGATCAGTCTTGAAATTCTAATCGCATAACAAAAAGAACATTCACCAATCACATATGACAGTTGCAGTGCGCGGAACTCATATCATATAGCAGTCGTACAATGCTTTATATTGCGCTGTGTCTCAATCAATGCCGTCACGTTTGTCGGGCAAATATAATGCGACGAACAGGCAAGCTACTGTACAATCAGCTCCAATATAGCACACTATTTCATCTGTTTGTTCATTTGCGGGGCGTGTTTCTGAGTAGACAGCGCAATCTGAAGCCGTCGGATGTCAGTACATGTCGCAGGTATTGTCAGGCAATTATTTTATAGTCACTTTTGTCGTGTTGTTCGAGAATGTGCTGGTGTGGTGTTCTGTCGCGCAAGTGCACAGTCAAGGGTCCACTGAGTCGCCTGTGTAACACCAATGTAGTGTGCCGGGCAAAGTGTACATTGTACAACCTTTGCGGTGGCATGTGAACTGGTACACTACATTGGTGGATTTTAGGTTGTCAAGTGAACCGTGCGGGCTGTTTCTTTCGTGAGAAGACTTGATGTTTTCCTATGTTGATAGCATGTGATGAGTTGTATGTCACTCTTGTTATCTGAGTTAGGTTTGACTTTTGTTGACAAGTGGTGCAGGTTTTATGGCTCATCTGACCTCTATCAGAGGGATGGCTTGCACTTCTCTGAGAAGGGGGTGCAAGTGTTAGGCAAAGTATACGAACATGTCCTTCAGGGAAACTAGATAATGGGGTGGGGAGGGAAGAATTGGCATTGCCATCTCAGGGATATGTCAATAGTGACAGCATAGGCAATAGAACCTCACAGTCAGCAAATAGGGGTAGCAGTAGATCAAGGGGGCAGAGTGGTGGCTCATCCAGAGATGATAGAGCTACTCAACATAAAAAAGCCAAAGAGGGTCTTGGAACTTTTGTTAAGTGTATGATGCTTAATGCTCAGAGCATTCGATCCAAATTTGATGAGTTCAAGTGTTATGTTGCTGAGGAGAAACCAGATTTTGTTTGCATTACTGAGGCATGGGTCAGTGAGGGATATTTTGGGGATAACTTGCAGGACTATGAGATCCAGGGATACAATATGTTTTCATGCAATAGGGGTCCAGCAGTGAAAGGGGGTGGTGTAATGCTCTATGTGAATAGCTTATACAGTTCTCAAAAAGTAGTAGATGGGGTGAAAAATGTGTCTGTGGAGTCCATTTGGCTTGATGTTGCTGTGGGAAAAGGCAACAACAATAAACTGAGGATAGGAGCTTTGTATCGATCAGGAACCTTGCCACATTCTCAGCAACTGGAGCTTGATAAGGTGATTTGTGAGGAAATCAGTAGAAACTTTCAGAGGAAATGCCTTATTCTTGGTGACTTTAATCTAAAAGGATATGAAAATGTTGGTGTTGGCTCCCCATCATGTAAACTGTTTAGGAAATGCCTTGAAGAGGACTTGTTCTTACACCAGTTTGTAATGGAACCAACCAGGCAGGGCTCATTCTTGGACCTTGTCTTCTCAGATTTAAGTGATTTAGTTCAAGACTTGACTGTAGGAGAAACTCTGGGAAGAAGTGACCATAACATAGTGAGATTCAAGGCACAGGTATCAGGGACAATCAAGGATAATTTGGCAAAGATTCCAAATTTTAACAGGGCAGACTTTGCCTGCATGAGAGAGGCTTTAAGTGCCATAAAATGGGAAGAAGAATTCTTTGATTTAAATGCCTGTGAAATGTGGGAAAAGTTCAAATCCTACTTGAGGGAAATTCAGATTAGACATGTCCCCCAAAAGCAAAGGCGCAAAAGAAGGGTAGGAAAGCCAGCATGGCTTACACCAGATGTGATGAAAGCAATTAAGGCTAAGAAAGGTGCATTTAGAGTATTTAAGGAGGCTTCAAATATCGTAAATCTAAGGTCGTATCAAAAAATCTAGAGACGCTGTGAAGCAGAAAATCAGAGCAGCAAAGCGAGCAAAAGAATTGGATTTGGCTAGGAACTGTAATGGGGACAGTAAAAAGTTCTTTAGTTTCTACAAGCTAAGTAAAGTTTCAAGCACAATTGGTCCACTGGATGTAAATGGGACTATATTGAGTGAGGATAGTGAGATGGTTGAGGAGCTGAGCAAGCAGTTTAAATCAGTGTTTACAGTGGAGGATGTGACTAATCTGCCAACCGTGAACCACAGTTCAGTGACAGGTGATCAGATACACGATGTTGATTTCATTGATAGTGATATTGTTTTCAATTATATCAGAAAAATAAAGACAAACAAGGCAGCAGGACCCGATGGAATTTATGCTAGGGTATTGCGGGAAGCTGAAAAGGAAGTGGCAATTCCACTTAGTATAATATTTTGTAGATCAGTTTCGCAAAATGAAATTCCAACAGATTGGAAAAGGGCAAATGTAGTTCCTATTTTCAAGAAAGGAGAAAGAGGGAAAGTTGAAAACTATAGGCCAGTAAGCCTCACATCCCTAGTCTGCAAGGTACTCGAATCAATTATCAAGGATAGAATAGTTAGTTTTCTGGAAGGAAACAGATTGATTCAAGATACTCAACATGGGTTTAGAAAAGGGCGATCGTGCCTCACAAATCTCTTGGACTTTTTGAATTTTGCTACAGAACAATTTGATCAGGGAAATCAGGTTGATGTAGCATATCTTGACTTTAGTAAGGCCTTTGACAAGGTACCCCATAAACGGTTAATGATGCAGCTTCAGGTCCATGGTATTGCAGGTAGCATCCTAAAATGGATAGAGTTGTGGCTTTCAGATAGACAGCAGAGAGTGATGCTAAATGGTACAAAGTCATCATGGCAAAATGTTCTTAGTGGAGTCCCCCAGGGTCGGTACTGGGGCCACTATTGTTCATTATATATGTGAATAGCATTGAATGTGGCCTAAGCAGTAAGGTTTTGAAATTTGCGGATGATTTGAAGATCTTTAGGGCAATAACAGGGCAAAATGAGCAGGTTTTGCTGCAGAAAGACTTAGACGAGCTAGTGAAGTGGTCCGAAAAATGGCAAATGAAGTTTAATTTTGATAAGTGCAAAGTCATGCATGTAGGTAGGCAGCATATGAAGGCTCCATACTTGATGGGTGGCCAAGTACTATCTGTGACTCAGCAGGAGAAGGACTTAGGTGTTATTTTGAACACAAAATTGGGGGCATCAGAACAGACCAAAGAAGCCAGGAAGAAGGCACTAAGAATGCTTGGGGCAATACAGAGGAATGTGTCATACAAAAGTGAGGAGGTCATCAGGAAGCTTTACTGTGCATATGTCAGGCCACATTTGGAATACTGTGTCCAAGCTTGGTCCCCTAGTTATGAGAAAGATTGTTGGCTTTTAGAGAGAGTACAAAAGAGGGCAACAAAAATGGTTAATGGTATAGGCAACCTGGAATATGAGGAAAGACTGAAGAAATTGAACATGTTTTCACTTAGATATAGAAGGCTGAGAGGAGATCTCATCGAGGTTTTTAAATTTGTTCATGGTCAGGAACAGGGATATCTCAGGGAAATGTTTGAATTTAACAGAAATGATGCAATTAGAGGTCATCAATTCAAAATTAAAGTTAATCACAGCAGGACAAGGTTAAGACAGTCTTTCTTCACCAACAGGGTAGTAGAACACTGGAACCAGCTGCCAGGAACCATTGTCAGTAGCAACACACTGAACATCTTTAAAAACGGCATAGACAATCATTATAAGAATAGGGGGATTGTTTTTCTGTATTCCAGGGAAGGTTGATCGACAGGGAGGAGTGGGAGTTGGGAGGAGTTTGTAATTGTTGACTGTGTTATGAAATAGCAAGTGAGTCTCTTATTAAGTCTAAATGCTTTATAACTTTATATAGGGTGTACCTAGCAGTGGATTCAGCACCTTCCTTCGGGATGTGATACTGATGAGATTGTCTATGGTAGCACAATGGGTATGATGGGAGGAGTTTGTAATTGTTGAGTGTATTATGCAATAGCAAGTGAGTCTCTTATTAAGTCTGAACGCTTTATGAATTTCTGTGGGATGTGCCTAGCAGTGGATTCGGCACCTTCCTTCGGGATGTGATGCTGATGAGGTTGTCTATGGTGGCACGATGGGTGTGATGGGAGGAGCTTGTGATTATTGAGGGTGTTAGGCGGTAGCAAGTGAGTGGTGTTAGATGGGCTGGGATATATAGCTTCCTAGGAACTTGGGATAAGGGATTGATTGGGGTGGGAGTATGTACATTCTAGTACCTTTTCTAGATAGGCTTAACCCAGATGGGCCCCTGTGGCTCTTATTAAGCCTTAATACTTTATGACTTTATGACTTTATGACTTATCTGTAGGGGTTACTTGTCTTCTAATGATGTCTCTTTTTTTCTAGTCAGTTTTGTATGCATATATCATTTGATTTGTGTAGTCGTTGCCAGTTTCCGTGCCGTAGTTTTGCTCTGTCTGCCGCTTAGTGAAGTGCTTGTCCATGTGTCGTTTGGTTTCTTGGTCAATGTATGTGTTGAATAGCCCCTACTTGCCAGAATTTGTTTTTGTCCCACGAGTTCTGTGTCCAGGGACGTCCAATCAGAACAATGATTGTCTGCTCATCTCAGTCCTCACGAGCCTTCAACATAAATAAGCAAGCACCGCTAAAATATATAAATATACGTATATATATATATATATCTATATATATATATATATATATATATATTGATATATATATATATATATATATATATATATATATATATACATATATATATATATATATATATATATATATATATATATATATATATATATATAAATATAATACATATCTATATATATATATATATATATATATATATGTATATATGTATATGTGTGTGTGTGTATGTGTAAGCGTGAGCGTGCTTGCATACATCGATATGGTAATGCAGGCAGATCCATTTAGATATCCTGGTGGCAAGTGCTATATGTGTCTCTTCTCCCACATACAAGTATATGAAATACAGTCAATCTTCGCCGGAATGACGGGAAGGGTTAATGTATTACCTCTAAGTTATCGTTCCACCGTGTAATACCCGGGGAATACGTCGCGCTGACAACGAAGGACTTTGTTCAGATTCCTGAACAAAAGTTATCATCATCATACTAGGTTGTTGCAGGACACCCATTCCAATTTGAAGACGATAAAGTTTGGGACTATTGATGGGAGGAGACATCCCACCAATAGTTTTCTGATGCCATCATTCATTCATCCCATCATTCATTCACGGTGGAAGCAAACCAGATTTTAGTGTAGTGACAATACTTCCTCGCTTGCCGAAACTCATCAGCTGATTTCTTCTTCTCTCCTTCAATGCATACATAGGTTTGCTTTCCAAAGTGATTAAAGGTGGATTAAAGCGATACGGGGCCGAGCTGTACCTTGGGTTATCTTTTTTCAGCTTTGGAGGTCTTCGGGTTTTAGGCCGAGATAGATAGACTGATGGTTTCTTGTGGCTTTTCGGACTTTTTGGAGTTTCGCACCGCATGAGCTCAATACTGAACTCCATCATAAACCTCTATTGCAACACGTGTCGGTCACCACATTATCTGTCTTTAACCTTGATGAAGGGATAGGCGCAGCTGCATCCGTTCATCCAGTTTCATCAACTTTAACGATGAAGATACGCTCCTGAGCTGCGAGGGTTACAATTTCGCTTTGAACCAAAAGTTTGGTAAGTCTTGAACGATTTTGAATGATGCTTCCCCATCACCCCCCACCCAGGAGAATTAATCCTAAGCGTAGCCCAACCCTGGGCATCCAATCTGCTGCTGGGGTGTCGTTTAGCCACATATATGACGCATGTGGCGATTGTGATCGATATCAGTTTGTATGAAATTGCGCGCGAAGTTCACCAATTACAGTGCAGAATTAGGATGACAGTGGAAAGAATAGCTTTCGTGAAACGCAACTCTATGCAACACAGATGAATTGGGTATTCACAAATCAAATCCTTCCCTTACTGGAGCTTGCTGGCGTGGCAGCACGTGCGCCCTATATTATTTTTTTAACCGGTGAATTTGCCTTACGCAAGCTCGCCGATTTATCGATGGTTTCGAGGGCGCTTTGGCAAAAGCTATTTGGCTATTGTCACAAAAATGCTGCAGTGTAACTGTTCGAATTGGCGCGCGCACAGATGAAAAACCGATATCAATCACAATCGTCACACGCGTCATATATGTAGGTAAAACGACACCCCAGCAGCTGACGTTATTGTCCAACCTGACTCGATAGGCCTGGCCTGGCCTGGAGTGACGAGTTAATTGCACGATAGAAAACATTCACTTAAGTAGGTCGGCCTAATACCACGCGCTTCAATAATGTCCGCTTGAAGAAGAAAACGAATATGTATTTAGGTTGGTGTCATATGGAGTGAATAAACGGTCACATCCGATAAAAAAATACACGGAGAAGGCTGATTACACAGTGGTGCCGGTGCATCCGATCATGAATCTTGTAATTAGTCGTAAGCCAGTCTACGCATGACTTCGATAGCATGCTCTGATGATCGGTATAATCTCGTATCTAAACTTTTACCATCAAAATACACTACGTTTATTTTTGGCTGGCCATTTAGTCAGCCTAACCTAAAAATAATTTGAATAATTGAACTTCAGATTAGATTGAACAAATGTCTGTCTAAGCAGGAAAGCGGACACAAATACTCCGGCTTCCTCAATATGCGGTAATGCATGATGCAACAAGTGCAACTATGGCTGAACACGTACGCAATTCTTGATTGTTGAATTAATTCGAAAAGAGCTACGTCACCGCCAGGTATACCAGCAGTTCTGGGATGTTTTTCACGCCAAACGTCCACGAATATCAGTTCACTTAAAACGTGATGCACCTTTTTGATAGCCGAATTTGGTCGGTAATCAAATGCTTCCAGCGTCTAAAAATGCAATAGTCGTGGAGTAAATCTCCACACACAAGTCATAAGTGTAGCAATCACAGCCAAGTCAATTTTGGAATTATACTGCTGTATACATATACGAAGGGACCTGGATTATGGTGACTTAACAACACCCTTCTCTATCGATGACTTTTCATTTGCAGTGTGCATGCAGAGATTAAAAGTGAATAATACTAACGACAGCGTATACGGGACAATGTTTACGGTTTCGATTTGAAGCCAGAAGTGATCACGCGTGCCATTCGAGCGAGTGGCATCAGAAGCGGGTAAATAAGAGGTCAGGGAGAGGAGAAAATAAAATTATATTAAAATGACTAAAACAATATGGGACTGACTGCTTTTATCTCCAGTTCTATATGAGTTTACATGTCATACAGGTATTAGCTATCGGCGAATCGAGGACAATCTGACTTCTATAGATTTCCCTAAATTAACCAAAATGGAAAGAATTCCTGCAATGGTCGTACCACAAGGGAAGACTGTCTACACATGTGTTTATGGTAAACATGAATAGCAAAGCTATTTCTGGCTTCTGGATTTTCCAGCACTCTTCCCCTTTTTCTTCTGGTCGGGCCTTGGGAACATGATCGTAGATTACATAAATGAAGCAAAAAGGAAGAGAAGCGTTTTCATAGCGCATCGTCGTGGAGTGGTAACATTGATAGCAAACAGGGTGATGGAAAGTGTATTAAGAACATATCGATTTGCCTACTATATAGTTTCTAAAATAGTGGCTAAGGTCTTGTCAAATATAATGCGGAGTGTCGTGGAAAGCACGTGTATAATGGCCTTTGAAATTAAACGGGTTCAGTTAGAGGAAGACTTGTTGGTTCTAGCTTGCGAACTCTACCGGATGTTTTTAATTACTGCGAACGTAATGACTTGGAGATATTGAAGAAGCCGGCTTTGGTCCGAACAGCTAAGCTTTTCGTTTTTTTCAGAACACTACACGAGGTATTCCAGCCGTTGATGCGTTGATTAGTACCAGTTTTTGCCATATCGTTTTTGTAAGACATAATGGTGTATGGGGTACGCCCGCCGGGGTAATATCGCCCATGCATTTAGTGAAGTTCCCTTTGCCCACTTAAAGTCATGTAATTTTCCAGAGGCTCATTTGATACCAAAATGACACGATTATCTCCCGAATTACGAGTCGTAAAATGTGGTATATTTTAACAGCCTGAAGCACGGAAGAGGTCGTACAATTCGTAGATTTGTACGAATTAGTTTTTCTAGGGGGCGTAGAAAACCATTAGGTTTATCTTTGTTTGTGTTTGTATGGAATTATGGTATTACGCTCATGTAATACCATAATG
>JAOTOM010000596.1:0-21600 GCA_034440615.1 Ashinkailepas kermadecensis
ATCCTCTCCAAGCTTACAGCGTCCCTGGTTTGTCCCCCCCCAATTTCGAAACCGTGGTTGCACCCATGCTTGGCATTACTGGTTGATCTCCCAGATCGCCTTAACCTTATTATGGTAACGTTCTGAACGACCGGAATCTGTGCTGAGGGAATTTTTCCTTCTCCCCCTCTTAAGATCTCGGAATGTATTGGGCCGATTTCAAAACTGGATAGTTGAAACGAATTCTACTGTTCTAACCTGCACATTTAGCATGTCAAAATATCAAAATATTCGCAAGAGGAAAGCCAAAAATTGGAAAAATTCCACCATTTGGGACAATGTTTGTAGTTTTCGGAAATGCCGAAAATGATGTGAAAGTTTTGACCTCATCTGACCTCTACATACCGCGCAAAATAAAAGAGATGGCGCGTGTGTAGTATCCGCAGATACCGAGAAACATCATGGTGGAAATGTGAAGCTTGTATCCACTATTGTTTCCACACAGACAACGATTGAAAGCAAAACGGTCCGATTTTTGCGATAGAAAATGCTGAAAATGACATGGGAGATAGCCTGTGGACCCAAAGTATGCAAATGGGGTATCAATCGCGAGATCTCGTGACGTGCAACGAGGCATTAATTTCAGCTACGTGTCGGCCAACAAATGTTGGGGTGGGAAGAGAACGTTGAAGAACGCCTCACATGGAAAATCGAACAAACTCTGAACCATATGACATGCCCCCCCCCCCGTTGATCTTTTCCTAAAATAGACCCTGTCACTAACTGAACATATATTCCCTGGAGTAACGCAGCGGTAACTACCACTAACCTGCTCCCGGCTCCGCCACTGCGCACATGCGATATATTGTATTTGTTTGTCCTGAATGTATTCCTCGTTAATCCGCCAATGGCAAAATGTCACCCTGGTCGCGCCATTTTAATACCTCTCGTCGCCTCCTAGATCCTCCATTGGAAAATCTTCTGGCTCGGCAACTACTCGTCATGCATTATTACTTTTTGTCCAGAATTCACCACAACCTAGCAACATTCCGACGGCAACGTAAGTGATACCGCTTTGAGAAACCCGGCCGCATGCTACCAATTGTTTCCTCCCTTGGCTCCTCCCGTGATACGATTAGCCTCAAAATAAGCATTTCCGTCAAATGGCATGAGCAGCTAAATTCCAAATTGTAGTCAGCTGAACGGAAAAATAATAAAATATCCAGGTACACGTACTGTTCCTAAGCTTTCGCAAAAATCTGTTTGAGGTGCCTCAAAATATTTGCTCCTGGAACCGCCTCTGATATGGTTGCGAAATTATAGTTCTGCTACGAACTAGAAGAATGAATGTTAGGGAACGTAGCCGGATTTCACATTTCCATCACAAGGTAACGGCAGGCGAAAAGCACAGAAGGGCGCAATTCTCACTCCCCTCCCCCACCAGAATAAGGTTAAGGATGGCTTCTTCGCAAAAATGGAGAATCTTCTGGTGTGTTCGATATCTGTGCATAACAACAAGGGGCACGAGCTTCAGATATTTAGTATGATATTCCCAAGTATCGTGGAATGCTAACGATACGCCATTCGCTACTTTATGCCCCGTAGGCCAATGGCCAGATGCGGTCGAAGTGTTCGCTCCGTTTTACAAAGTTCCGAATCGAAATGTTCGCTTCGTTTTACAAAAGACACACTCATACTGACACAGTCGTACTGACACAGTCGTACTGACACAGTCGTACTGACGCAGTCGTACTGACGCAGTCGTATTGACGCAGTCGTACTGACGTAGTCGTACTGACACTCGTACTGACACAGTCGTACTGACACAGTCGTACTGACACAGTCGTACTGACACAGTCGTACTGACACAGTCGTACTGACACAGTCGTACTGACACTCGTACTGACACAGTCGTACTGACGCAGTCGTACTGACACAGTCGTGCTGACACAGTCGTACTGACACAGTCGTACTGACACAGCCGTACTGACACATTCGTATTGACGCGGTCGTACTGACGTAGTCGTACTGACACTCGTACTGACACAGTCGTACTGACGCAGTCGTACCGACACACTTGTACTGACACACTCGTACTGACACACTCGTACTGACGCAGTCGTACTGACACAGTCGTATTGACGCGGTCGTACTGACGTAGTCGTACTGACACAGTCGTATTGTCACACTCGTACTGAGACAGTCGTACTGACACTCGTACTGACGCAGTCGTACTGACACTCGTACTGACGCAGTCGTACTGACGCAGTCGTACTGACAGTCGTACTGACACAGTCGTACTGACACAGTCGTACTGACACTCGTACTGACACTCGTACGGACACAGTCGTACTGCCACAGTCGTACTGACACAGTCGTACTGACACACTCGTACTGACACAGTCGTACTGACGCAGTCGTACTGACACAGTCGTACTGACACAGTCGTACTGACGCAGTCGTACTGACACAGTCGTACTGACACAGTCGTACTGACACAGTCGTACTGACACTCGTACTGACACACTCGTACTGACGCAGTCGTACTGACACACTCGTACTGACACACTCGTACTGACACTCGTACTGACACAGTCGTACTGACACAGTCGTACTGACGCAGTCGTACTGACACAGTCGTACTGACACTCGTACTGACACAGTCGTACTGACGCAGTCGTACCGACACACTTGTACTGACACACTCGTACTGACACACTCGTACTGACGCAGTCGTACTGACACAGTCGTATTGACGCGGTCGTACTGACGTAGTCGTACTGACACTCGTACTGACACAGTCGTACTGACGCAGTCGTACCGACACACTTGTACTGACACACTCGTACTGACACACTCGTACTGACGCAGTCGTACTGACACAGTCGTACTGACACAGTCGTACTGACGCAGTCGTACTGACACAGTCGTATTGACACACTCGTACTGACACAGTCGTACTGACACTCGTACTGACGCAGTCGTACTGACGCAGTCGTACTGACAGCCGTACTGACACAGTCGTACTGACACAGTCGTACTGACACTCGTACTGACACACTCGTACTGACACAGTCGTACTGACGCAGTCGTACTGACACTCGTACTGACACAGTCGTACTGACGCAGTCGTACTGCCACAGTCGTACTGACACAGTCGTACTGACACAGTCGTACTGACACAGTCGTACTGACGCAGCCGTACTGACACAGTCGTACTGACACTCGTACTGACACACTCGTACTGACGCAGTCGTACTGACACAGTCGTACTGACACAGTCGTACTGACACAGTCGTACTGACACAGTCGTACTGACACACTCGTACTGACACAGTCGTACTGACACTCGTACTGACACAGTCGTACTGACACTCGTACTGTCGCAGTCGTACTGACGCAGTCGTACTGACGCAGTCGTATTGACACAGTCGTACTGACACAGTCGTACTGACACAGTCGTACTGACACAGTCGTACTGACACAGTCGTACTGACGCAGTCGTACTGCCACACTCGTACTGACGCAGTCGTACTGACACTCGTACTGACACAGTCGTACTGACACAGTCGTACTGACGCAGTCGTACTGACACTCGTACTGACACAGTCGTACTGACACAGTCGTACTGACGCTGTCGTACTGACACAGTCGTACTGACACAGTCACACTGACACAGTCGTACTGACACACTCGTACTGACACACTCGTACTGACGCTGTCGTACTGACGCTGTCGTACGGACGCAGTCGTACTGACGCAGTCGTACTGACACACTCGTACTGACACACTCGTACTGACACACTCGTACTGACGCTGTCATATTGACGGAGTCGTACTGACGCTGTCGTACGGACGCAGTCGTACTGACGTAGTCGTACTGACGCAGTCGTTTTGACACAGTCGTACTGACGCAGTCGTACTGACACTCGTACTGACACACTCGTTCTGACGCAGTCGTACTGACGCAGTCGTACTGACACTCGTACTGACACACTCGTTCTGACGCAGTCGTACTGACGCAGTCGTACTGACACTCGTACTGACACACTCGTTCTGACGCAGTCGTACTGACGCAGTCGTACTGACACTCGTACTGACACACTCGTACTGACGCAGTCGTACTGACGCAGTCGTACTGACACTCGTACTGACACTCGTACTGACACAGTCGTACTGACGCTGTCGTATGGCGAGACAAGCAGACCGTGCTCAACCCAGCCACCCGGACCAAACAAGGCGGACGAAGATATACATATTCAGCCGTGGCCGGTGTACACCATCCCTCCCCCACCCCCAGCCATCGGAGCGGGACTGTGAGGCCGGCGTCTGCCGTGACACCCATCCAGAGACAGGGACACAGCCAGGTATTGTCCAAGGAGGAGGCTGATTTTGCGAAGGGGCCCGGACTACCCCACCCCCACCCCCAAAAAAGTTACTGGATTTCAGACAATTTATTTCGGAGAGGCCCATTTTCGTTCTTACGAAACTAGTTTTTGTTTCCTCATCAGGGATCCGGGTTATTCCTAATCAAATTGTATGTAAATATGGCACTGCTATCAAGCAGGTGGTGGATTTGTGCTTTAGGGCGCGTCGACTGCATTGGTCATTTTGCGCCCATTGCTATCAAGCAGGAGCGCAGACCCGCCAAACATGCATCTAGATGCAGGATGTCAAAACTTTATTGGAGCAAAAACGCCAATTCAGTGGGTACACATGCAGGGGTACACTTGTTCCTTCGTTTGTAAGGGTACACGTTCCTAAGGGCCTACAGGTGTTCGTAAGAGCCCGTATATTTTTGTAAGGGCCCATATATGTTTCTGAGGGCCTGTACATATTCGTAACCGTCCATATATGTTCATAAGGGCCGATATATGTCCGTAAGGGCACGTAATGTTCGTAATGACCAGTATATGTTCCTAATTACCCGTATATGTTCATAAGGATCCGTAAATGTTCCTAAGGGTCGGTATATGCTCGTAGGGGCTCGTAATGGCCATGCATGTGGTGTTGGTCTTTCTATCCACCACGGTTACCCCGCAGACGATCGTGTACGGGCTCGTAGACGTTCTTATGGGCCGAACAACTGTCTCGGTGGACATAAAAAGTGTTATATTGGCTTGTCTAGCTCCGCCATGGCCACCTCGTAGACGATTGCGTACCCACCGGTCCGCGGTGCGGCCCATCTGGCCGCGCCACCGAAGTGAGGCTGTGTGGCCGGTGTTCCGGATGGCCTTCCGTGACCTGTGTACGGTACTCCCAGCCACCGAAGTGAGGCTGTGTGGCCGGTGTTCCAGACGGCCTTCCGTGCCCTGTGTACGGCTCTCCCAGCCACATAAGCGGGGCTGTGTGGCCGGTGTTCCGGATGGCCTTCCGTGGCCTGTGTACGGCCCTCCCAGCCACAGAAGCGAGGCTGTGTGGCCGGTGTTCCAGAGCCACGATAACGGGACTCTGCTGGACATCGGATGTTGGAACGTGATCAGAATTTGAGACACGGTGTTTGCGATGTGAGTCGAGACGGCGAATTGTGGTCGAGGAGCGACGACACATTAGAAGCCGATAGGGCCACGCGCACGGTGGTTGGAAGTCAGTTCCCGTCAACACGGTGATTCTTGTGAAAATAACGCTTGTCCCCGTCCTACATAACCCTGAGGCTCCTCTCAGCATATCCCCTCACTGAGCAAGACTGGTGAGATTGTGTTCATCTTGCCAAGCATACGATTATATATCATGGAGTGTCAGTATTATTTGAGCCAGACTTACCTGTGCCAAAGCTCACTGTTCACTCAGACCTGCCGAAAGGCGTGATTGGCTGCTGGTTTATCGCAGCTGTTATTTTCATTTCCGAGGGGTGACACCCGTCGCTCCTTCCGCTTTTCTTTTCTTTTCTCGGGGTGACACCCGCCACCCCGCACGGATTTAATCGTCGTCG
The DNA here is from genome assembly GCA_034440615.1 of Ashinkailepas kermadecensis. NCBI lineage: Eukaryota > Metazoa > Arthropoda > Thecostraca > Neolepadidae > Ashinkailepas > Ashinkailepas kermadecensis. The sequence continues at coordinate 5,912 of JAOTOM010000596.1, forward strand.
TATATTCGTTGTCCGTTGTCTGTGTGTCCTCCGTCTATATTTAAAATGTATTAGTAGGGTTTTTTCCCCGCGATGGGGAAAAAACGAAAAAAGGACACCGACCCCAGCTCGCCACCGGACTCCGAGACGGAATTTCCGCCGCTGACCACACCTGACGACCATCGCACGACCCCGGACTCTGAACATGATGCTCCACCTCTCGATACCACCGTTGATGACTCGCGCCGGACAATTCCTTTGGACGACGCCATGGAAGCCCTTTGTCCCTCACCGAACCCCGTTCATACCAAGACCTCGCCTTGTAATTCCGACCAGACCATCACTCTCCACGCCACAGACCCACGCCCTAACCAGACCACGCCATCCCAACAACCTGATCCCATCGAACCCTACCTCGACAGTGCTGGCTCTTTCATAGTTGTTCAGCCTGTCGAGGAATCCGTCTCCTTCCGCCGTATCAAAGTTTTCTGGCCGACGAAACAACTCCTCGCCATATGCTCCTTAGCCAATCCTGACATCGAAGCCCCTGCCAACGGAACCCTTGTCATAAAAACCCAAACCCGAGCCCAGACCAAAGCCCTCCTCCGTACCACCACATTTTGTGGTAAATCCGTCACAGTTTCTCTCCACTCCAACTGCAACTCCACCAAGGACACCGTCTTCGCGCCGGAGCTCCGCTTCATGTCCGAAGCGGATACCCAGGCGGAGCTCAGGCCGGAGGGGGTGACCCACGTCCACCGAATCACCTCCTTTAAAGACGGCCAGAAACGGGATACAAGCCTCCTTGTCCTCACATTCAACTCCACCACTCTTCCCACGCCTCTCCTCGCCGGCTACATCCGATACCAAGTCCGAGTATTCATTCCCAATCCCCTGCGCTGTTTCAATTGTCAGCGCTTCGGGCATGGGAGTAAGACGTGTCGCCAAACCGCCCGATGTCCTAAGTGCGGAGAACCACCCCATCCTGATTCCACCTGCTCCAAGCCTGCCCACTGCCTCAGATGTAACACGTCCGATCACCTCACCACTTCCAACCTCTGCCCAGTCTGTCGACGGGAGAAAGAGGTTTGTGCCGTCAAGGCCACGACGGGGTACTACCCCTAGACCCGGCGGTCTGTCGAGGCCACCTCCCCTCCATCAAAACGTACGCACAGGCGACCAGCATTTATCCACCCACCCCTCGCGTCAACACCACTTCTACTTCGATGCAAACCGACATGATTCCTGGTCTAGCTCCACTAAAAAAACTTGCACCACTCACCACACCTACACAAACCACCCTGGCTCAAAACACACAGACCATTCCAACCAAACAAACGCCAACAAATTCCACAAGGAATGCCAGACCCCGCAGCCATTCGGTTGCTGGGGATATGCGCTCTACTTCCATGACCCGCCGACCGAGTCCCGTGCACACGGTACCTGCCGGCGAACACGTGACCCGAGCGACTCCCAGCCGGCGGGCATCCCCCGCGGCAGTAGCTGGACGCCGTGAATCGGCCGCCAAGGTCACCGGTCGGCCGGACGGCTGTGGCAGAAACACCGCCACCGCCCGCACCCAACACACGTGTCCGCCGGAGCTGCACTCCTGGCTCCGACATGCACCGAAAGGTGCTGACAAACATTAAATCTTCCCGATGTCTACTTTTTTGCAATGGAATTGTCGTAGCTTAATATCAAAATTCCACTCACGAAACCTTTCACAAAACGAAACCCAGTACCTTGGTGGTGTCTAGAAATTTCACAAGCAATTGCGGTTAGAAAAAGAGCATTTAGGAAGTATTTAAGACATCCCGATCAAGAAAATTTAACCACCCGTAACCGTGAACGTGCGAGAACCCGCCGCATCATTCGCGATGCTAAACGCCGTTCATGGTCCGCATATTTACAGCAGCTCACTTTTCAAACACTTTTAAGTAAAATATGGCAAGTAGGACGCTCCCCATTTAAATCCCTACCGGCCTCAAAATCCACAATCTCACCATTACAGACCCACAAACCATAGTAAATACCATAGCTGATACCATAGCCCATAATAGCTCCGATGAGAACTACCGGACTAGTTTCTTACAAAATACACAACACACTTTTCACACCAATCTCGACCTCTTCGATTCCGACAATACCGAGTACTACAATGATTCCTTTCATCTTTCTGAACTGGAGAATGCCATTTCCTCCGCCGGTAGCACTTCAGTAGGGCCTGACAAATTACATTATTCCTTCTTTCGACATCTATCTGACCACACCAAACAATGCATCTTAGACACATATAATTCATTATGGTCAAATCATATCTTTCCTGAAGCATGGAAAAAAGCTATCATCATCCCGATTCCAAAACCCGGCAGAGACCATAGTAACCCAAGTAATTTTCGACCCATTGCACTCACCAGTTGTTTAGGAAAACTTTTTGAACGAATAGTTATTAAAAGACTGACCTGGCACCTGGAAGCAAGGCTGGCACCTGATAAGCAAGGCTGATATATATATATATATATATATGTGTGTGCGTATATTAACCCACTTAACCCCTCCTCGTCATTTGTTTCCTAGTGCCACGTTGTTGAGTCTTCACTAGTTTTTGGACAGCCTAGGTTCATTCAGCCTTATGAAAAACTGGAGATAAAAAATTAAACGAAGTTTGAGTTCGGAACGATGAAGGCCAAAATGCTAATGGTCTACAAACAAATAAAGTAGGTACTTATAACGCATCAGATTGGAAATACTTGCCGTGACCTGTGGCTAGTACATCATTTTGTGGGGCACTAAGCCATTAAGCTTTGTTGGGGGTTTAATGAAAAACGGAGGGAGCATCCCCTAGCGCATGACACCCCTACTACCCCAGACATACCACAGAGGTATGGGCGCCAATTCACAGCATGTATCCCCAAGAATGGTGTCCATTCGGTGCAACGCATTGCGCTCTGTATTCAATTATAAGCTCGATTGCATTGGGGGGAGGGGGGGGATTCAGAGCACTCGAACTGCCAAATAAACTACGCGTCGGTACATTTCTATACTTTCCACGCTGAAAGCCACGTGACCAATTACATCACAAACACATGTATTCACAGTCCTCACATAACCAAACCACCGCACCCAAACTTGCGCGCCAAATGTGGTGCATCGCCTTCAACATGACACATCCTCCACCGGAACGTTTTTCGCCAGACTGCCGAACACCTGGGCAGGCACCACCTGCTGCGCCACCTCCACTTCCTCCTCCTCCTCCTCGTCGCCGTCCTCGTCGTCGTCGAGCTGAATTTCGGCCGGGTTGCGGACGCGCCCCTTTTCGGCCACGGCCGCCTCGTCGTCGGTGGCCGTGCCGCGCACGAACAGGATGCCGGCGTCGGCCGGCCGGCCGGCCGTCTGCTCCCGGTTGGCGGCGCGCGCCTCCAGCATGCGCATGCCGTCGTTGAGGCCGGGCGCCAGGTCGGAGATGGTGCCCGCCATGGACGACGCCGACGCCAACATGGCGGCCGACATCATGTTCACCTGCCGGCGAGCATGAGGCCACCGCCGGGGTGAGCACGACACGGACGGACGAACGGACCATCGGTCAGGTAGGGGTGGAGTAATTGTCAAGACACGCCTCTAAAAATATCTTATTAGACGTGGCTGACTGAAGGAGAGAAAATTAAACAATGACATAAATCGACTTGCACATCACATCCATTTACTTCATATACCAGCAAGTGGCTGCGTGGAAATAACATCGTAGTATAGTTTTCGGAAGTGCTTCGCACAGGTTGCATACAGTGTTGCTCGAACCAACGAAGTTGTAAAAATATATTTCACATAAAAATAAATTATACAGTAAGAACAACTACTCGCGTGGTGTGAAGAAGATCTTGCCTAAAAGTGGCATGGGTGGGCTGATATATAAACGTCAAATTGTAGAAATTTTCGCACACCAAATTTACAACATATTCATGGGTTGTTCGGACATCTGCCCTGGTCTAACACCTTAAAGCATATGGCGAGTCTTTAAAATCATTCATTTGACTCGACTTTCAGTAAAAGCCCGATATCCCTGAATCAGTATCCTAGATTTAACCTTGGCCGGGAGCGGATCGCCCGTTCCTCTCCCACCTTCAGTTTGTCCGAAAAGTCGGCGAACAAAAAGCACAGCAAGCTGATGCGTGGCTCGCCTTCAGTACAATTCGACACATTGTGTGAAAATGTGGACTCCAGATCACTTAAGGTCACGAATCTAGTTGAAGTCCAATGGGACTAACTCCCAAGAAGTTCCAAGAAGAAGAAGAACCTTGGGTTCTTTTACGACGCATTCAACCGCTAGGTCATATAGCGTCGCCAACCTCTCACGCCGATTGGTCGCGGGTTGACTCGGTAAACGCCGTCGGCTGTGAGATTCGAACCCACGACCATGCGATCAAGAGTCCGACGCTCTACCAACTGGGCTACCGCGGCCCCCACCCCTCCCCAAGAAGTTTCACAATTATAGCTTTATCTGAGTCCGGGGTTTTTCCCTGAAATATGGAGTATGAACTTTTTTCTTCTACCACAAGCATTTTACATATCTGAGAATGTTCGGACAGGTCAATGTTATTGATGTAAAGTTAGGTCAGCTTCAGAACAGTATCGCGGCTTCCTTCGTACTTTTGCAGTGCAGTCAGTACATACAATGTGGCCACTGCTACATCATATGACAATAGTATGGTTAAGTGGCTTCATGCTCAAAGGTTCACGTAAAACAAAACAAAAACAGGAACTACCGAAAACAACATAAAAAGCTACTTTAGCTCTCCGACCGTACTTAACTTTGAGCATAAGGGTACATCAAGCTACCACTTATAGCGTGTTGCTAATGAACTTAGCGCTGTCAACATTCCATATGAACGACCCAGACTACAGTCGTATGATAAAATCGAATATCTTCTTGCCTACCAGCCCAAAATATCGGGCCGAGTCGTGCCCCAAGCCAGCGACGTGTCACTAGGAGACACCAACTAATACAGCAATGTCCCAATAAACGGTGACAAACTGCCAACAAAACGAACTCTGCGGTTTTTCTGAAGCAAAAATGGTCGCATCCTTGGAATTTCACGCCACAAAATACCCACGGATGGCCCCAGAACCCACAACCACACATAAGGCCAGCAGGGCCATTGACATCAGGTGTCTTTGGTCTAATCCTGAGCACTGTATCGCCTTTAATTTGGCACTGAAATGCTTACAGGCCATAGTCTAAGCATGGCCAAAATAGAAGGCCCTTCACATTTGCCACGAAAAGCGCCATGGAGCGCCGTACAAGGGGCATGAGCATTGCTGAACTCTCATTACTTCAATATTAATTATATGCAAAACAAAATTAGTCTTCCAGACGCGCACAGATCTATCCGATGGAATACACCACCCGCTCCGTCCTCGCCACGCCGAAGTGAAGGTAGATCGGGATACCGACCTGGGGCGGGTTAATGAATTCATCAAAGGGCCTTCTGAATGCCAAATGACCACTGGCCTGCCACGAGTGCCTCAGGATGTCAGATCATACGAATGGCACTGGGTTTGTACTTCTATGGAGCCATAGGATTACCAGAGGGCTCTGAGATGTTAGCAGTCGCTAAGAACAGTGTGGAAGGGGATATATATATATATATATATATATATATATATATATATATATATATATATATATATATATATAGATATATATATACACCTATCGATAGATGTTCAGTTCGGTGTAACCTGCATCTGTCTGTAACATACATTAATTAGGGACAGAAGCAGATAACATGCAACTGTCACGAGTAATTACGACCGTCGTGGGAATATGCAGTTGTGTTTGATGTGAATGGATGCAGTGCCTTATTGATAAAATATGGTTTGAATTAAATAAATTTATCCATTTTCTTGTAAGCTGTATAAATTTCGAGACAAAAGTTGAGCATAATGCTCAGAGAATTTCGAAACTGCAACACGATTCTGAAGTTTTCCAGGCAACTGAAAGGAAAAATTATTCCATACAAAACAGGACTGTAGATTAGCAACCCAATGGCCTTCGGCAACCCTGGGCTGATCTTGCGTGATGAAGGCGTTTCTGGATGACATTTCGGGCACGTACAGCACAGTCGTGGGGCTATGTCCTAGCCTCCATCCACGCGATGTTTTTAAATCAGCTACTCTCCTGCTATGCAGCGCCATTATCCTTCACCTTGCACGGCGAGTGTAAAACTGCGCAATTAACTACACCTGGGAAGGCCGAGTTTGCACGGGTGACCCCTGTTCAGAACAGTCCGGTGCGTCAAACAACCTTCGCGTGCCGATCAAAGCGTACAAGGACAACAAGCTGCCTCCTCCCCACCTCACTGGTAGTCACACACCTGCGCCGATGGTTGATGCATCTTTCACGCAGCTAACGAGCTAAATTTTGGCAACCAGTGTGGGGAACATTCGGCCACGGAAGATTTACGATGGCTTCATCATTACAAACACGTAATGAGTACCAACCTAGCCTGGTGAGTACTAACCCTGTCTCCCAATAAACAAAAAAGTTTGTCGAGTCAACAACAAACGTGCTGACCACGAGCTTGTTCACACCGCCATTCAAATATTCATGCATCGTACTAAACTACATTCTAAAATACTGGTTTGAACTAAGCTGCTTTGCATTTTATGGAAACAGACAAATATGTAACGGAAACGTCAGTCCTTTTCACCAGCCCTCGAACACTCAAATTTTAGGCAAGAGAAAAAGTGTCGCATTCACATTTCCTCTCATTAAATAATTGTTCACCTTGTACGAATATCCTGATGAAAGCGCGCGCTGCTGTCTATATATATATATATATATATATATATATATATATATATATATATATATATTATATATATATATATATATATATATATAATCATCTTCCTTCTTTCCTCCCCGCTGGTTCCAGAATGTGCGCCACATGTCCTAAGGACAGCGTGACAGTCAACGGTACTGCAAGCAGTTAACAAAGTGCGCTTGAGGGCTAAACTGCCCTATAAAATACTAACCGCTGAAGCGAGAACCTATTTTTGTGTGACGAATTATGAGCCCTGGTCTTGGTACCGTGACTTTTACCAGGGAAAGAATATGCTGGTGGTTGCCGATTAGCTAATTACACTATCAGGTATGTGCTTGGGTCACATTCTCAAACAGGCACGGGACAACAAGCCACATCACGTTTTCTTTGGTCAACCTAGTCTCTTCTTGGTGTGTGGAGTGGGGGGGGGCGGCAATCTTCTGACTCGTGGATATAAAATCAAGTATGTCATGCTTATCTACTAGACACGAATGTGTCCTTTGTTCTGACATCATATCTGTGTTGTTTAGCCATCATCCAGAAGCAGCTTGGTGTCCACGTGAATGTGTGATTTGTATTAACCGCTCGTCAGATGCACGCTTCGCCGTGCAGCAGTGTCTGAGGCAATGACATCGGTTTACGATTTCATCAATTAAGCTACAACGAAAACACAAATTCCTTTCGACCAGATAACGAAGAGTTCTTGAATTTCTTCACATCTCCTTCACAACACACCACCGACATGTTTTGATTTTCTCCTTACATATCATTGGCATGGCTGGCCCAGATAAGCAAGCCTGATATATATATATATATATATATATATATATATATATATATATATATATATATATATATATATATATATATGTATATATATTAACTATGCAGCAAAAGTAATTTTCGGCCGCAAAAATTTGATCATGTATCGGATCTGCTGGATAAATTGGGCTGGCTGAACGCGCGGGACCTCATTCAGTACCACACGCTGACCTTGCTGCACAAGGTGCGCCGCTTGGGTGAGCCAGAGTCACTAGCCTGCGATTTTGCTCTGGTATCACAGACACGCGACAGGACCACCAGGCAAGACAGCGATCTTCACGTGCCCAGATCGCGAACCAACATGGGCAAGCGACGTTTTTGTAGTCGCGCGGCTAGTCAATACAATGCCTTGCCGCCCGATCTGACGCGGCTACCCATCCACCTGTTTGGACTGCACCTAAAGAGGCACCTGCGTAGGAACCCGGATTGTGGAGGCACTTAGCGCCTTATTTATGTGTCTGCTTTTATGACTGCTCGTAGACGATATCTGAATGTATGATACTTCTGCCGACCTCTTTTTTTTTGCAGGCGGAGGGGCAGAAATCGCCGCGCTCTTGTTGGGTGGGGCCTTAATACATGTCTTGTCATGTCTTGTCTTGTCTAGTGCCACGTTGTTGAGTCTTCACTAGTTTTTGGACAGCCTAGGTTCATTCAGCCTTATGAAAAACTGGAGATAAAAAATTAAACGAAGTTTGAGTTCGGAACGATGAAGGCCAAAATGCTAATGGTCTACAAACAAATAAAGTAGGTACTTATAACGCATCAGATCGGAAATACTTGCCGCGACCTGTGGCTAGTACATAATTTTGTGGGGCACTAAGCCATTAAGCTTTGTTGGGGGTTTAATGAAAAACGGTGGGAGCATCCCCTAGCGCATGACACCCCTACTACCCCAGACATACCACAGAGGTATGGGCGCCAATTCACGGCATGTATCCCCAAGAATGGTGTCCATTCGGTGCAACGCATTGCGCTCTGTATTCAATTATAAGCTCGATTGCATTGGGGGGGGGGGGGGGGGGGGGTCAGAGCACTCGAGCTGCCAAATAAACTACGCGTCCGTACATTTCTATACTTTCCACGCTGAAAGCCAGGTGACCAATTACATCACAAACACATGTATTCACAGTCCTCACATAACCAAACCACCGCACCCAAAGTTGCGCGCCAAAATGTGGTGCATCGCCTTCAACATGACACATCCTCCACCGGAACGTTTTTCGCCAGACTGCCGAACACCTGGGCAGGCACCACCTGCTGCGCCACCTCCACTTCCTCCTCCTCCTCCTCGTCGCCGTCCTCGTCGTCGTCGAGCTGAATTTCGGCCGGGTTGCGGACGCGCCCCTTTCGGCCACGGCCGCCTCGTCGTCGGTGGCCGTGCCGCGCACGAACAGGATGCCGGCGTCGGCCGGCCGGCCGGCCGTCTGCTCCCGGTTGGCGGCGCGCGCCTCCAGCATGCGCATGCCGTCGTTGAGGCCGGGCGCCAGGTCGGAGATGGTGCCCGCCATGGACGACGCCGACGCCAACATGGCGGCCGACATCATGTTCACCTGCCGGCGAGCATGAGGCCACCGCCGGGGTGAGCACGACACGGACGGACGAACGAACGGACCATCGGTCAAGTAGGGGTGGAGTAATTGTCAAGACACGCCTCTAAAAATATCTTATTGGACGTGGCTGACTGAAGGAGAGAAAATTAAACAATGACATAAATCGACTTGCACATCACATCCATTTACTTCATATACGAGCAAGTGGCTGCGTGGAAATAACATCGTAGTATAGTTTTCGGAAGTGCTTCGCACAGGTTGCATACAGTGTTGCTCGAACCAACGAAGTTGTAAAAATATATTTCACATAAAAATAAATTATACAGTAAGAACAACTACTCGCGTGGTGTGAAGAAGATCTTGCCTAAAAGTGGCATGGGTGGGCTGATATATAAACGTCAAATTGTAGAAATTTTCGCACACCAAATTTACAACATATTCATGGGTTGTTCAGACATCTGCCCTGGTCTAACACCTTAAAGCATATGGCGAGTCTTTAAAATCATTCATTTGACTCGACTTTCAGTAAAAGCCCCGATGTCCCTGAATCAGTACCCTAGATTTAACCTTGGCCGGGAGCGGATCGCCCGTTCCCTCTCCCACCTTCAGTTTGTCCGAAAAGTCGGCGAACAAAAAAGCACAGCAAGCTGATGCGTGGCTCGCCTTCAGTGCAATTCGACACATTGTGTGAAAATGTGGACTCCAGATCACTTAAGGTCACGGATCTAGGTGAAGTCCAATGGGACTAACTCCCAAGAAGTTCCAAGAAGAAGAACCTTGGGTTCTTTTACGACGCATTCAACCGCTAGGTCATATAGCGTCGCCAACCTCTCACGCCGATTGGTCGCGGGTTGACTCGGTAAACGCCGTCGGCTGTGAGATTCGAACCCACGACCATGCGATCAAGAGTCCGACGCTCTACCAACTGTGCTACCGCGGCCCCCACCCCCTCCCCAAGAAGTTTCACAATTTATAGCTTTATCTGAGTCCGGCGGTTTTTCCCTGAAATATGGAGTATGAACTTTTTTCTTCTACCACAAGCATTTTACATATCTGAGAATGTTCGGACAGGTCAATGTTATTGATGTAAAGTTAGGTCAGCTTCAGAACAGTATCGCGGCTTCCTTCGTACTTTTGCAGTGCAGTACGTACTTTTGCCGTACATACAATGTGCCCATTGCTACATCATATGACAATAGTATGGTTAAGTGGCTTCATGCTCAAAGGTTCACGTAGAACAAAACAAAAACAGGAACTACCGAAAACAACATAAAAAGCTACTTTAGCTCTCCGGCCGTACTTAACTTTTGAGCATAAGGGTACATCAAGCTACCACTTATAGCGTGTTGCTAAATAACTTAGCGCTGCCAACATTCCATATGAACGACCCAGACTAGTCGTATGATAAAATCGAATATCTTCTTGCCTACCAGCCAAAAATATGGGGGCCGAGTCGTGCCCCAAGCCAGCGACGTGTCACTAGGAGACACCAACTAATACAGCAATGTCCCAATACACGGTGACAAACTGCCAACAAAACGAACTCTGCGGTTTTTCTGAAGCAAAAATGGTCGCATCCTTGGAATTTCACGCCACAAAATACCCACGGATGGCCCCAGAACCCACAACCACACTTAAGGCCATCCGGGGCCATTGACATGAGGTGTCTTTGGTCTAATCCTGAGCACTGTATCGCCTTTAATTTGGCACTGAAATACTTACAGGCCATAGTCTAAGCATGGCCAAAATAAAAGGCCCTTCACATTTGCCACGAAAAGCGCCATGGAGCGCCGTACAAGGGCGCATGAGCATTGCTGAACTCTCATTACTTCAATATTAATTATATGCAAAACAAAATTAGTCTTCCAGACGCGCACAGATCTATCCGATGGAATACACCACCCGCTCCGTCCTCGCCACGCCGAAGTGAAGGTATATCGGGATACCGACCTGGGGCGGGTTAATGAATTCATCAAAGGGGTCTTCTGAATGCCAAATGACCACTGGCCTGCCACGAGTGCCTCAGGATGTCAGATCATACGAATGGCACTGGGTTTTGTACTTCTATGGAGCCAAAGGATTACCAGAGGGCTCTGAGATGTTAGCAGTCGCTAAGAACAGTGTGGAAGAGGGCGCAGGGACTGGCATATCATAACGATTTCCCAGGCTTCAGGGAATGCATGGACGGTCGCAGAAGGGCGTGGCTGCCGACGACCGGGACTTGCTGGAGTAATCCCGCCGACAGTAGGCCGACGTCTCACCAAATACCGGCCTACCACACTGGCCCGGCGGCAGGCGACACCGGGCGCGGATTGACACACGTCGGTCGGTTGGTTGGTTGGTTGGTTATTTGAGTTTTAGGGCGCATCGACCAGGTTTGGTCGTTTAGCGCCCACGTCTCAGACACACGTCAGACACACTCAGACACACGTCTCAGAAACTTAAATGTTTATATTACTTATATGGTGTTGCATGAAAAACCACAAGCTAAAGGGGGCCTATCCAACCTCCAAGATCTGTTCCATATCCCTAATCAGATCGACATTGGGCGATCGGACCAGCTATTTGCCAACTTGGGCGACCGTGGTGTTTTCGTTTTATCAAGCTTGTTTCTTAAGCTCCGAGTGGCAAAATGCTGCATGCGGCAAAGTACTACAAATGTTACAATAAAAAAAAAATATATATATATATATATATATATATATATATATATATATATATATACCGTGAGCAGCCTGCTCACGGATGCTCCACTCACCTGCGTGTTGTAGGTGGCCTGCACCGACCGCTTGATGCGCAGCATCTCACGCATCGTGTCCTCGTTGCCGTGTCGCACCTCGAACTCGCGCCACGTGCTCCAGAAGTCGGCCGTGGTGCGCGGATCGCACATCTGGCTGCAGTGCGCGTAGATGGCGCGCGCGCGGTCGATCTCGCCCAGCCGGCGCTCCAGCTCGGCGAACCGCAGGCACGTGTCGCGCGCCTCGTCGTCGCGCAGCTGCTCGATCGCCTTCTCGTAGATCTCGCGCGTGCGCGTCACGCCGTAGATGTCGGCCGCCTTGCGCGTGTACACGTCGAACATCTGCTTCTTGTCGGTCTGCGGCACTGCTTGCGTGGCGCGATCGTACCACGGCCATCGCGTGCCGCGCCAGACCGTGCTCCTCCTCCAGCTTCGCGTACAGCATGTACAGCGCCTTGGCGTACTGTTCCGGGCAGTGCTCGAGGCATTGTTCGAACAAAGTCGCGCGAGCGCTCCAGCTTCGTGCCGCCGTATCGCTCAACGAACTTGGTGAGATACGTGTTCCAGATGTCGTACACGTACGGCCATTTGAACAGGCCGATTCCTTTCTCGTACGCCTTGAACGCTTCCTCGAAGTAGTTGCTCTCCTCCAGGAATAGACCGTAGTTGATGATGATGCGCGGCGTGGCGATCTTGAGCTCGATGATCCGTTCGTACACCGCCTTGCATGTCTTGAAGGTCCCGAAGCTTTCCTCCAGATCGGCGTACATGGACCACAGTTTGAGTGATTTATGCACACGTAGCTGGACCGCCTCATCTTGGTCGTGGTATGCAACCTTCCGTGGTGGAGGCGTCACGGCTCGCTGCATCAGCTGCAGCGCGCGGTCGTACTCCTCGTGCCGGATCTCCATCTCAGCCCACTCGCACCACACGGCAGCTAGGTCGTCTACCTTCGTGTAGCCCACCTGACATGCCTTGTCCAGTACCACGCGCGCGTCGTCCAGCTGCTCATTTGTCTCGTAGAATTTGGCGAAGGCCACCCAAAGCGTGTGGAGCTTACCTGTGGCGAGCTTTGGATCCACGGTCTGCACAGCCTCTGTGTACGTGTTGATCACTCTCGCGCGGTTTCCCCGCGAACAGCTCCACCCGCTTGTGCCACTCGAGCACGTTGTGCGGGTTCTGGCGGAGAAGAACCGAGTTCAGCAGCAGAGGCCGTCGCTGGATGAGCTCCTCGAAGCGCGCCAGACGCAGTTCCAGCTCGATGTCGTCCTGCTCGGACGGGCCGGCGCCGGCCGCCACCTGCTCCATTCGCTTGTTGAGACTCAGTTCTTCGAACTGGGCGTACGCGTCGAACACCTGCGTGAAGTCGCGTACGGTGGTGACCGTCTGGATGGCCTCCTCGTACACGTCACGCGCACGGTCAAACAGCGCGCTGCGGATGTAGTAGTCGGCCAGGGAGTTCCACAGCTGACCGAGCTGGTCGGTGTACCGGCGCAGACCCCCACGGATGATGGCGTTCACGTCCAGCGACTTCACCTTGTGCGGATTCTTGCTGATAAGGTCGCACAGCTCGTTCCAAAGCTGATGGTTGGACTTGCCGTGCTGCGAGACGAAGTGATCCTCGTTGACGACGGCGGCCAGTCGCGTAGCCGCCTCGTCTAGCCGGTCGATGCTGCGTAGGTATTCTATGAAGTCCTCCACCTTCTCCGGACAGAGCTTCAGGTATCTACGAAACACGCGCACTGCCGTCTCAGGAACGTCATGCTTTTTGACGAACGTTATATAGAGGGGCCAGAGGCGGTGGTGCTGGGTGATGGGCAAGGGCTCGCAGAGCTCGATCGAACACGCGACGCGTGCGCGTGATCTTCTGCTGGTCGATAAGCAGTTGGCAGAAGTCCAGCCAGATGCGCGGCATCTTGTGCATGAAGACTAGTGCTCGTTCGAACGCACTGTTTACGTCATCGTAGGCTGGATCAGTGATGCAGCGGGTCTTGAGCTGCTTCTTGCGCAGTCGCAAGTAGCTGTGCCACAACTTGTAGCTACCGGGCAACTCGCGAAGTGCTCGTTCGTACAGCATGTTGACCTGCTCACGTGGCGCATCGCGTTTGTGCTCGATGTAGCGCAGCCAGTGTTTGACCGAGTAGGGGTTGCGGAGAATCTCCTCCTCGTACGGCAGGTCTTCCTCGGTGAACACCAGCTCCGCCCGGTCCAACACGGGCATTGTGGCAGCAGTACTGGATGCACGAGGAAGCACCCCTGAGGACGTCGTGATTGTCAGTGTGGTACCAATGGGGAATTAAGGTCAGTCAGACGCAACATGGTGGCCTGTCACACAATGATTGCCAAAAGCAAGCGTACGTTAGATAATCCTGGTAAGCTATAGCTGGTAGCTTTACATAAGTATTTGGAACTGTCTCCAACAATATAGGGAAAAGATGGAACAATAAAGTAAATTATGCAAACACAAATACGTTAATGTCTTCGGCCTGACACGGGATGAGTCCAGGGTATAGGGCTCGTGCACTTTTAGCATTGTCAGGTCAGTAGCGATCGGAATATTGGTGTTATCATGCAACACAAATATGCTTAAGTCTCACCCAATGGTTCCCCCCACTCCTACCGCTCTTCGCCGCAATTTGAGCACCCATCAAGGTTTGAGGTCACAAGACCCCTTATTTAAATGGAGGAAAAGATACCTCAGCATACACCAGTATTTTTGTTAATATCCTGCTATTCATGATGCTGGCGACGTATCATTAATAAGTCTTCAAAAAATAGCAAGAGATCCAAAGAGTTGGAAAATTGCCTTACATCACGTTCTCAACACCAACAAGCCTGAGACCAATCGTTCAGTCGGTAGGGCGCTGGACTGTTGATCGTGAAATCGTGGATTCGAATCCCACAATCGGCAGAATTGCGCCGTCGCCACGAGACCAATCGGCGTGAGAGATTGCCGACACTGTGTCGCCTAGCAGTCGTAACCAGCCCATGTATACTGGGAGGCTTCTCATTATGGATAGACATTGGGGGTTGTTGAGTGCAGTGTACCAGAACAACAAATTATATGCAGTCGAAACGTGGTACGCCTGTTGGTACATTTTAATTATGCATGAATAGTGGATAACTTAGCGATATGGTGGATATCGATGCTGACAACTATTACGTAACTCACATGCCACATTTGTCCAAGATTCAGTTTCCAATTTGTTGTGCATTTTAAATGTTGCGATAAAGCACCCGAGACCAGCATCAAAGTCATGTCGCGACTCATGCACCCAAAATTCCCGTGTTCTTTTTAGACTAGATTCAGCTTCCATCAAAAAATGTCAAGAAAAATATGATCAAAAAGGCGATCGGTTACGACGCAAATTTCGTGACATCAACAATGTTCCCCTGAACCCTGATACATGTGCTGTACGCGACCATCTTCGTATTGCAAGAAGTGGTATAGACCGGGTTGAGCAATGCACACCAAAAGTAGATGAGACAGCCTAAAGGTGCTGGACTCCCAGGCAGTAATTTCTGTCCCGAATATCAGCCTAATATGGCACGCCTTGGTGTTCTTGGCAAATACATTAGCATGGCTCCTCACTACATCCATATATCATTCACACAGACCTCGAATAGCATAAGACCCTGTACAGACTACAGAGCCCTGCAGCAACCTGCTCACAGGACTACACCCGTACAGACTACAGAGCCCTGCAGCAACCTGCTACACAGGACTACACCCTGTACAGGTCACAGAAGGCTCCAGCAACCTGCTACACAGGACTA